>JAPYZE010000812.1:0-30329 GCA_030522805.1 Leptomastidea abnormis
TCCGCTCACGTACGCGTACGCGCTCGCTCGCTCGCGCTCGCTCGTTTCACGGGTTAACTCGCCATATACGGCGCGCCTAAAGAAGTTTCACTTCAAAATACGTTAAAAAATGGCTCTGTATAAGCTGACGAATACTTCTAATTACTTAAAGAAAGTGCGTCAGCTATAATTTTTTTTAACAAATAGTTAATTTAAAGAGAATAGTTTAAAATTGATAAATGTCAGTAACTACTATTGAGATAGGTTAGAATCTGCGTCGATAGAAAAGGCATACTTTTGACGTTTGTATTATTTAACGAGTTATAACAATATATAATAATTACTGTAGAATATAAAGTTGCTGTAGACTACGTTCGGCACGTTTATCAGTCATGAACACTAAAACTTGAAAATTACAACTTCTAGTAATTTAGTTGCAATTTTTTTATTGTCTCAATAACAAATATTAAAATTGAACAAAGTGATAAGAACTCGAAAGTAAGCTTTCCTTTTTTCCATTGCATAACATAGCTTAAACTTTAACTATTTAATAATTTGATAATTTTATGATATATTATTAGTTTCTTCAAAATTACTGAATAATAGGTATTTAGTTAAGATCATGACTTACCAGTTTTTACTTCATTAAAAAGTTTAAGCTGAATTTTTCTATGTCTAACAAAATTAATTCTAAATATTTATTTTACTACAAATTTTTTCAAAAATTTTTTTTTTTGTTCTGACACATCACTTTAGCTAAATGTTAATTAACTTATAATCTGCATATTATTTCTTATTTAATTTTTATAATATCAATTTTTAACTGTATTATATTGTAACAAAAGTATGTTCTGTAACAAAAAAATTTAATTATTACAACCTTCAAATAGCAATTTAAAATAAATTAAAATTTTTTTATTAAAATTACATGAATAAATTTTTTGACTCATTAAGTTAGTTATATTAATTTAATTGCAACAAATTAGAATTTTAAAGTTATTTGTAAATTTTCTTTACTGAGAAAAAAAATTTATCAAAATTCTACACTGTCAATTTGTATTAATGATTGACTTACAAAAATAAATAACAGTAACTTTTTTAGTAGTAAGATAACAATTATTTTTTAATTTTGACTTGTAATAAATTAATTAATAATTATGTACAATGTACGTTATTTTATTTAATTAATCTTTCTTATATTATAATTTAAATTTAATAAAAAGCAATTTAAAAAAATTCAAATAATTTATTTTCTTATTGTTTCAGATAGATTATCTTTTATTTATTTGATTATAAACTGAATAAAACAATAAGCCTTTTTACAAATAAAAGTTATCTATTCAAGCAATGGATGAGAATTGTAAACAATTGTTACAACTTTATAAGCTTTTAAAAAATTCAGAAAATTGTTTAGATATAATATTAACTATTATAAAGACAGATTTTAATGTTAATTACAAGATTCCATTTAACATCTGCACAAGTTATAATAAGCCACAATATTCAGGCAATACAGCATTACATTTTATGGTAGAGTTAAATAATTTTAAATATTTAGATTCAGTTATTAGATATGGTGCTGATTTAACTATTCAAAATGAAAATGGCTGTACTCCGCTCATATTAGCTTTTAAAAAAGGCTCCAGAGTTGATGATTTATTACTTATTCACGTAAAGAAAGATATTTTTACAAACATAAAAGATAAAAATGGATTATCGCATTTCCATGTAGCTTGTTCAACCAATCATATAAAGGCAGTTGATGGTTATTTAGAAGCTGGTGCTTCTGTTGATGACCGTGTAAACGATAACGCACCTCAATATCCTAGTTATACACCCTTGCATTTTTCAGCATTGCATGGTCAGCTTCAAACAATAAAATTTCTTTTAACTCATGGTGCAAATATGAATACTAAAGATGTGACTGGGACCACACCATTGCATTTGCTTATTAAAAAGTGTAAAGAAGCCCAATTTGACTGTCAATTCTTTCTAAACATATTTAATTTGAATCTTTTGCCTGATGATGTTGGTCTGACTAATATGCACATTAATTGTATTCTAGATTATCCCAGTCTTTTTAAAAGATTTTCAAATCAAATTACAGACATTGGTTCTCAAATCCAATTTGACTCACCTGTATGGCCTGGCTATACACCACTTCATATAGCTTCCCAATTTCATTTGTCAACAGTAATACGTTTGTTAGAAAAAGGAGCTGATCTTCTTGCAAAAGATGCAGTCGGTACCTCTCCATTAGATATATGTGTAAAGCAATACAATGTTCATGATATTATTCAGATTTTATTGACAGAAAAACGTTATAATTTGTCCCAAATAAAATTCACTGATGGTACATCATTATTAGATGTATTATATGCCATGAAAAGTGACTATGAGTTTAAACAGTTTATTAAGACTAAAATTAAGAATATAAATACTATTATTCCTTTAAACTCGATGATATGGCCGAAATACAATTTACTTCACTTGACAGTGATGTTTGACAAATATAATCATTTTTGGACATCCATTTCCTATTTGTCTCGTAACGTGGATTTTACAATGATAAATGCAGATGGCATGAGCCCATTGCAACTTGCTTTTTATTTAGATAGAAGTACTGTAGTTAGAAATATTTTACATTCTTGTAAAAAGATTAGCACAAATCTAATTGATCAAAACAATCTATCTAATCTCCACATAGCTTGTGTGGAGCGAAATTCAAAAGCAGTTCAGCTTCTTTTAAGTAGTAATTCAGATCCAAACTTACCTATATTGAGAGAAATTCAATACACTTATGATCATCAAACACATTTGTTCAAGACTGGAACAACACCTTTCGACATTGCAGTTAATTTGATAGATGATGATTTAAAAGATAAAATTGAGTCTCTTAAAATTGATCGTTATATGTCCGATTATGACAATGATAATGATAGCAATAATGATTATGATGATTATGATAATGATAGTGATGATTATTATTATTATGATGATTATGATAGTGATAATAATGATGATTACGATGATGATGATGATGAAGATGATGATAATGATAGTGATAATAATGATGATGATAATGATAGAAATAATGATGATGAACATAATGATAGTAATGATAGTAGTGATGATAATGATGATGATGATGAGGATGATAATAATGATGACAATGATAATGATTGTAATAATGATAGTGATGATAATATTATACTATCAACTCACCTGAAAACCACTTAAAAAAAGATGAATCTGAAAAAATAATTCATTTGATGTTAGAACCTGAAGTAAAAGCTCGAATGACAAATGAAACAAGTTTTAAAATATTGAATAAAGCTCTTATATTTAATTTTAAATCTAATGAAATTCATCCAAAGATCGTTGATAAATTAATTCATGAAATGAGATTCGAGGATCTGGGATTAACTAAGCTGCAAGTTGCTTGCGCTTTGGGTAACTTATCTATAATAAAAGAAGAGTTGAACTCTGGAATAGACGTCAATTACCAGATTGCCTTGGATTCAGATATATGGCCAGGTGATACTGCTCTACATATTAATTCTCGAAGAATAGAATTTGTATCTTGCACTTCAAGAATTGAGATTGCTAAACTTTTACTTGCTCACGGAGCTAATCCTAATTTGAAAAATTCTAATAACTTGACTCCTGTACATTTAAGCGACAACTTGAAACTAGAAGCAGGTAAATATTTAACTTGGAAATAATTTAAAAAAAATTAAATATTTGCATGAGTAATAAAATTTATTACCATATCATTTTAGAGATGTTGTTATCATGTGAAAAATTTCCTATTGTGAATCCAACTAACAACGATGGACTATCACATTTCCATTTAAGCTGCAAAACAAGCAATTTTAATTTAGTAAAAAAATTTATAAAATTTGGTGTCAATGTTAATAGTCCTGTAAATTATTTTGCCGATCTTTATGCCGGCTATGTTCCTCTTCACTTTGCAGTTCAATATGGCTCAAAGGAAGTCATTGAATTGCTACTGAGTCAAGGTGCTGATCCTAATATCAAGTCTGTTGATGGACTTACTCCACTTTATTTGGCTGTTTCTCAAATGAGTAATCAAGATCAAGTGGAAGCATTATTGAGGTAATTAATAAAATAGTTTAATAGTTTTTTTACCATAAGTGCATTAATTTTCTAAGTAAGAAAATGAACAAAAGGCAAAATATGTTTTGAAGGAAAAACCTCCTGTACCTCACCTAATATCAAATAGTTTTTTTTATAAAACCATTAAAGTTTATTCTAAAATAATTTTTATTGTTGATTTAGCAGCTAGTAACAATTATTTTATTCACTTGTCAGATGAGACTCTTCTTTTTTGCATTTGAAAATATAAAAGAGATTTTTACCAAAATTTGCTATTAGTGAAAAAATATATAAAAAGTATTGTAGTAGGATCAAACTGGCTATCGCCTGCTTTCCAGATAGTATAAAATTTACCAATAAAATTTATTGCTTTGAAATTAATTGTACAAAATTGTGCTTTGTTAACATAAGCTCCTCTATGTTGTGTTGTAGAATAAGAAGATTTTAACTGAAATCAAAAATCAAAGTTTTTTTCTATTAAAGTACTTTTGTCTATACTTACTATCAGTATCAAAATTAATAAGAAAATAAAAATTAAAATTAAGCAAACGTTTAAAAAAAACACATTTACTCATTAGCGAATTGTTTTAAACAACTTATTTCATTTATTTGAGAAAAATTTATTTAAAGTTCCACGAATATACACGTTACTATTAGAGCACATCGTTTTAATGATTTTATAGAAAACTTAATAAATATTTTTAGGCTTATAACTTCAATCTTTATAAGTAAATGAACATTAAAGTCAAAATAAAAATGCTAAAAAAATATTCTTAATAATAGGTTCTATCCCTCAAGTAAACATCCGAAAATTGTCTTTTATAATTTAAAATAACTTTGAAATTTATTGTTTAGGTCTCCTATGGTAGACATTCAAACCACAAATTTGACAGAAAAACCAGTCATTATACATGCATTAGACAATATATCAGTAAATAGATACGATCGTAATACCCGTGATGTCATTGAGCAGATAATCAATTTACTTTGTAATAAAGGCATTTGTTTAGATTTTACCAATATTATTGATCATGAATACACACGTAAGATTATAAATACAGCACCTGATCTTTCTACTCCAACTTTTCGACGATTGATCAATAGTATTTCGGATATAACGGACGTTAATGAGGAAGGACAAAATGTGCACTACTTCTATTGTCAAAATATTAATTATGGACCTTATTTCTTTCAAAATTTTGACATGCTTGTACGTATTGGATGTGAAATCAATCATAAGGACAACAAAGGTAAATTTTATTAGAAATCTTATTTTAATATTTAAAAAAAATAATCAATAAAAAATTGCAAAAAATTTTGATTTTTACTATATATAACAAATTAGCCACATAAATATAAATATTAAATTTGTACTAATTCTCATTAAACATTTTTTAAAGGAAAAACGCCTTTGCATTACGCTATTCATCATGATAACGATGCCAGTATTTGTCTACTTTTATCACTAGGAGCTGATATTAATATTAAGGACGATGAAAAAAAAACACCACTTTTTTATGCCTCTCAAAAAGCTAATTCTAAAGGTATATTTTATTCTACATCATTGGATATGATAATGAGATTACTGGAACATATACATCTTTTACGAAGAGTCGGACTATTCATTGATAAATCAAATAAAAAGTTATTTAAAAAGTCTAAAATAGAAATGAAAAAATCTATGTTTATTACTATGTGTATAAGACTAGAAGAGCAAAAATGGGAGGAAAAACTAAAAACAGAAGTTAATTTCTCTTTTTCCAAGGGCTACTTTTTTACAGAACAATTTGAAGTAGAGTATAAAAAAATGTTTGTATTACAACGCCAGGCAATTCGTAATATCTGTGAATCTGATAATTTGTGCAAGGAATTTCCAGAATTGCATAACTTAATAAGGCTGCAGTTTAGGAAAGCTCGATTAAGAATTAGATTGCTAGAACCCGCTACAACAGCACTTCGAGCGTATCTTGGTGAAATCATCCCTGAGTTATGTTTTCAATATATTCTAGAATACTTGAACAATGATGATCTTATGAATTTGGTGCGCTCTGAAAATGGAAAATTGGTATTTGCACCGCTACTTGAAAATTATTAAATTATTCAAATCGCAAATATGTATAATTAACAATATTTAATTTAATTACTTTCTGTTGCAATCTCATCAATTAAACATATTTTTATTAAAATATTTTAATGTTTATTAAATTATACTTAAAGTAGTTTATTTAAAATAACTATAAAAATATAATTGTTGTAAAATATTGAATGATTTTGACTACAAAACACTAATTTTTTTAATGTTCTATTGATTTACTGGTTTTATTTTTTTTTCTTTGATCATTTAGAGCGTTAAATTTTCATATTATTCATCTTAAATTTGTATTTATTAATATAGGCTCGTATTTGTGAAACGGTACAAATAGTTTTGATTAAATTCCATCTTGCTATATGTAATAGTATTATAAAACAAAAATCTAAATGTAGTTAAAATTTTTGGTAAATTTTTTTGCAAAAACTGCCTTAAAGTAAGAACTGTAATCTCTTAACTATACGTATTAAGATAATTACAATACATATGTAAATAAAAAAATGTATTTTATGCATAAACCATAAATTAAAATTTAAATGCAGTTTTATATTGTGAGTGCTTGTACAACTAATCACGTCAGTCGAAATTTTATGTTATGCGTTTATGTGTGAGTGCAAATATGTGGCAAACTTGGAAAATAAATTATAAAATAAATTATTTAGAATTATTCAATGTTATTTTCCATATGAATTTTCAACTATTGCTCGTTGTCATGCTGTAGCGCAGAAAGTATTTGCACTGTATGCTCATACCAATGTATTCATAATTTCTAATTTTTGAATGGATTCTGTAAGATATAATCGCATAAGCCAGAATCGGGCGCGAAATTCTAGTTAATGTTTGTGTACATAAACGTGAAACGAGCTAATCAATATACTAAGCATAATATCGTTATAATTTTATTTTTGAAGTTACATACAAATGTACCTTATAATAATTCAAATACGATTATTATTTTTACTGTTAATATTCTAACTAATGAGCAAATGAATTTCTTTTTTACAATCAAAAGCAAATTTTGCACATTTTTATGATGAATTAGAATAAATAAATGGCTATAAATATTTGTAATTAAAATTTAATATTGTTATTATCATAATCCATTAGATTAGAAAGTATACTGGCAAAATGAATCATTAATTTAATGTATTTTAATAGCAAATATTTGATTGTATCATAAAATAAGCAATTATAATTTTAAAGATTTTTAAATTTAACACTTTTGTATTTTTTAATCTTCTGTTTACCTTTTGTATAACAATTTTTTTTTTATAAAAAAAATTTTTATATAAAAAACAATCCAAAAAATTAACACTGTTGTATTTTTTAAATTCAAAAAAAATTTGTTCATACAACAACAATAAATAAATAAATAAATAAATAAATATAATTTTATGTTCTTTTAATTTATAAACAATATTTTTGCGCAGACTGACGAACACATAAGAAATTTAAAAAATAGGAGGTACTTTTTGCAAAAAGCTTATACCACCCCAGCGATTCTCTTCGTCTTTGTGACGTCAGAGTACGTCAGAAAAATAAAAAAACAAATAAAATGTAATATAGGCGCGTCGATCGCCGAGATTCGCAGGTTATATCTTATATGTGTATCTGTCAAAAGTTTATAGATTTGTTTTAGTTTTAAAAAATCTTGTAAATTAAATTATCAAAGCATAAATAATTATTAGACTTTAACTGTTTGTTACAACTATCATAAAGATCATTAAAAAATGTCGAAAACAGACGTTACACTAGAACATTTTTATATATTCAACAGCACATACGCAAAGAAGGAAGGGGAGGTAATCATAACAATGCAATATTAATACATGTAGAGATTTAAAAAGTTTTTTTAAATCAACTTTTTTATTGTTATAGGAGAAAAACAAAATTTTGTATTATTATCCAGCAAAAACAGATTTGGACAGTCAAATTAAAAATATTGGTCTCAGTGAAGCTATAATTAAATTTACAGAGTATGTTGATGATTTTAATGTATTTTTTTCATTGAATCATTTCTAGTGCCTTGTATATTTTTGTGTTATCAGGTCATTTAATCCAGGACAAACATGTGATTACTGTCATACTCACAAGACTCGCCAAATTTATTATCAGCCTGAATTTAATTTTTGGATGGTTATGGTAATTAAATGTTTATATGTTTAAATTTGTAGAACAAATTTGTACAGTAGAATTTGTTTTTAAAAAATATTGATAATTTTTTTGTTACAGGTTGTTGGAGTACCTTTTGTAACAAAAGAAAAAGATGGTAATGAATATCCTGAATATCAGAATGATGAAGTATCAAGTGCAGTTTGTCAAGCTATTTTGAAACAGATGTATACTATTTTTCGTTTGTTTATGGGCTCATTTAATACAATACTAAATGAACCTGATGTTGGTTCAGTGACATTGTTGAAACACAAATTAGATCATTTTTATTCTAGAGTGAGTTTAATAAATTTAATTAGCACAAATTAAATAATTTTTTGTTTTTAATATTAATAGATTTTATTTTTTTTAGTATTTGTTGTCAATAAAACTAAATAACAGTGATATCTTGGATATTTTTCAAGGCTTGCAATTTTTACCTTTAGACAAACTGACATTTTTAAAAGTTCAATCCTTCATGAATCTTGTAGAAGCAACATTTCCTCAAGTAAAATATACTGCTTTTCTGTACAATGATCAAGTTGTTTGGTGAGTCATTTTTGAAACTAAATCTTTAAAAAGTGAGATGTAACTTTATAATATAATTTACTCATACATATGTATTACTTGTGTTATGATATTATAGGAGTGGTTTAGAACCTGAAGATATGCAAGTAGTATACAATTATTTAGTAAGTACTCTTTTACCAGCTCATTTAGAAAAAGAATTAGATGGTGGATCAATAT
Organism: Leptomastidea abnormis; assembly: GCA_030522805.1. Lineage (NCBI taxonomy): Eukaryota > Metazoa > Arthropoda > Insecta > Hymenoptera > Encyrtidae > Leptomastidea > Leptomastidea abnormis. The sequence continues at coordinate 9,086 of JAPYZE010000812.1, forward strand.
CCAGAAATTCTGCCTCACCATTTACAACGTCTCATTATGGAAAGTAAGAATATTTTTAGTCATTACTTACAATGAATACAAAACTATTATTAACTTATTATCATTATTATTTAGATTTGTTACTGGTCCATCAAGTAGTAATGATTTCAAAAAATTACCTAAAGTATTTATAAATTACTCAACTAAACCAACTACATTGTATTTAATTGTTTATAGAGCATTAAGTGCAACTGTTTGTTTATTTGTTGACAGTAAGTATATTTATGCTTTTTTAATTACATTACCTGTAATTCATTAACTCATAATTTTATTATTTTCAGATACCAACACTCCAATGTTCTATACAAGCTTAGATTCTTTTCTTGGTGTACGATTGACACCATTAGTAAACACAATAGCAGAACAATGTACCAAACAAACATCCTCAACAGACTCAACTGCTAAATATTTGTATTTTAATAAACTTAATTTGGCTTATAAGAGTACAATACACTGTGATAATAGGCGTTTTTCAAATGCTTTAACCACACCTGAAGTTTTACGAATTATAACTGATATATACAGTGATACAAGCAGGTAAATAAAATGATTAAAAATTCATTATTTAAACACAGCTAAGTGTTTTTAAATATTATATATTTATAAGCTTTTTTTTCCTTTCTTTATAGACTTGAAGAAGCTGGTGAAATAGTTATTAAGACAATGAGTGACTATTGGATTGTTGCCAAGTTATCTAATTTGCGAGAATTTTTCGTTGTATTGCAGCAAAAGAATGCAAGCATTATTGAAATAGATGGTAATTAATTTTATTGATCAATTAAAATTTTAATCATAGTAACTCAATATTTTATTTAAGTTTTTATAATTTTTATTATTATTTCTAGATGAAGTAAAAAGATTATGTGAACAGCAACTCAAGAATATTTTTTTCCACTAATTGAAATTTAAAGAAATTTGTTTTGTTTGAAATTAAGAGCTCTCTAATTCTAACAAACAACATACTTGTTCATTTATAATCATTCCGCATTTTGCAAAAATGATCTTTTGAAAGTTTGACCCATGAAGAAGATTGTTTCTCATGTGAATATACAATTTTGCTAGGGACTCTGATGTTAAATAATTTTGTTTGTAAAAATTTTTATTTATATATTTTATTGTACTAGATAGTTGTACGTATAAATTATCTATACGATGTAACATATAATAAGATTGTACATATTTATATCACTGTAAAGTAAGGCGTTAAAAAATTATTTTATAAATACATTTTCATTTATACAACAACATTCGATGAAATGTATAAGTTAAAAGGATTTAATTCTCATTTTCTTCCTCTAAATCCTCATCTACAATCACTTCTTGTTTGGGTTTTATGTTAGAGAATTTCTTTAATTTCGCAACAAAGAAGCCATCCATATTATGCATGTGTGGGTAGAATCTCTTTGTCAACTTCAAAGATGGATGAAACCTATGCTGTCTGTAATTAATAAAGCCATCAGCACCAAATTTCAATCCGGTATCGACTAATTTAACGTCGCGCTTTTTTAAGGCATAATCAACTATCCATTCATTTTCCTCGGGAAGTATTGAGCACGTGGAATACACAATAATACCTCCACTACTTGATCGAGCGTTTACGCTGTCTATGGCTGCGAGTAACAATTCGCGCTGTAACGTACAACACCTCTGAATGTCGAGTTCGTCTTTGTTTGTTTTAACACTTGGGTCCTTTGCCACAACACCTGAGCCTGTGCAAGGTGCATCTAAAAGTACTCTGTCAAAACCTTTATATACCTGAAAAATAATTTTTATTCATTAATAATTGTAATTTTAGATTTGAATTTATAATTTAGTAAGAAAGTTTATTTATCTTTGAATAAAAATATCTTACAGTAGGAATTTTCCTGCCATCATAAGTTGTGATTACACTGTTAGTTATTCCCAATCTATGAAAATTACCAGTTACAGCCTTTATTCTCTCCTTATTTACATCATTTGACAATAGTCTACCAGTGTTTCTCATCAAAGCTGCTATGTGTGACGATTTGCCTCCAGGTGCAGCACACATGTCAAGTATGGTCTCATGCAATTTAGGATCCAAAGCCATTACAGGAAGAAGACTAGAAGCTCCTTGCAATATGTAATGACCAGCTAGGTATTCTGGAGTTGCACCCATTGGAACTTGGGACGAATAAACGACTAGTCCTACATTAGTCCATTTACCAAGTGCATCTAAATTAACACCTCTGTTTCTTAAGGCTTGAGTTAAATCGGATCGTCGTGTTTTTAATGAGTTTGTACGAATCGTCATAGGCCTCTGTACTTCACTGGATTCCAAAAACTCAAGTAATTCGCTCATAGGAAAGATTTGCATGAGTTTATCCATCAAAAATTCGTTATAACTGAAGTATGTGCATAAATCTTTTTTTAATAAATCCAAATATTCTGAGCGAGATCTACAAAAAAGATTAAAGACATTTTATAAATATAAATGAATTTGAAAAATTTATGCTGTTTCATATTAGTCTACTTACCTATCAGGTTCTCGTAAATTTTTAAAGTCAGATAATACAGTGATAATATCTTGAATACGCTCTTGTACATCTTTCAAATTTGTTGGATTTTCAAGTTCTTCTTCAGTTGGAAATTTGAAGCGTTCGTGATGAGCCATACTTTCACTCATTTCAGCTGCTGCTAATTTTCTAAAATTGAAAATTTTAAGATAAGTTCAAAGTTGACTATTGGTAAATTATATTGATAATAAGGGTAATAAAAAAAATATTTTTACTTTTCTTTTTCCTGTTTTTTCTTCAACCTCTTATTAGCCTTTTCAATTGGTAATAAATTATTGCCATCATCTTCAGCTTCTTCATCACTTTCATCACTTTCATCATTATCTTCATCACTTTGATCTTGATTATCTTCATCGTCATCATCATCATCTTCATCACTGTCACTCAACTGATCTTTCTCTTCATTTTCACTCTCATCTACATCATTCTCATTTTCTTCGTCATCTTCACTCTCTTCTTCATTATCTTCATCATTCTCATCATCAGAATCGCTATCTTTTTGCACTAAATAATTATCAGTTTCTTCTAAATCATCATCTGATGACACTTGCTACAATCAAAAAGATACATTTTCAAAAATATTTGATGTACATTATACTATTGATTGATATAAAATTTTAATATCTTAATGCAAAACTGAAAATTAAAAAATATTATGCTTACATTAAAAATTGCTTCATTATCTTCCTCTTCTTCTTCTTCTTCTTCTTCTTCATCAGAGTCAACTGATTTTTTCAAAAGCATCCTTGCTTTTTTATTTTGTTTTCTTTCAGCTTTAGAAAGATTTTTCTTATCTTTTGGATCTTGCTTATCTGCTTTTTTATTTAGTTTATTAGCTTTTTTCTTATTAGCTTTAATGTCTATATTTTTTTTAACTACCAATTTTGCTTTTTTACTATTGTCTAAGCTTTTAGACTTTTGTTTCAAACCCTAAAAAGAAAATTAAATAAATTAAATAAATGAATCTAGATCTAAAAGTATGTCCAATTTAAATAAACAAATTTTAAAATAAAAATTATAAATTACATTTTCTTGAATACTTTTTTTCCCTTTAGGTACTTTGACATCATCAGCAGATAAAAGTTTCTTTTTTTTCTTTTTGTCTTTAGCAGATGTTTCAATATTATCATCATCAAATAACTTTAATTTTGGTAAAGATTCTTCTTTTTTTAATTTTTTTGCTTTTGGCTGCACAGTATTACTATCTCCATTCAATTGTCTTTTCTTATTTTTACCAGTTGCAACTTCCAAATTTTTGTTTACACTCAAGCCATTTTCTTCTGCAGCTGCTTTCTTTATTTTTTGTTGTTCTTTTTTCTGTTTAGTAATTTCTTTTTTCTGTTGCTTCCTCAGCAATCTCTTTTTTGCTCTTTGAGCTTGTCTGTGACTTAATTTCGTTTGCTTTTGATCTGCAGTAAAAAATAGTAGGAGTCAATTACTTATTTCCAAATAAAATTATATGTACATATTTTAAGATCATACCTTTCAATTCGTCTGAAATTTCCGGCTGTTTTTTCGTCTTCTGTTTACGTCTTGTCACTTTTTTAATAGGTTTTTCGTCAAATTTGGCTTTTCTTCCCATTTTCGTAAAAGTTTCAGTAAGTAATAAACTTCGAAATGATTATAAATTTACGAATTTATAAGCAATGAATTTGCTTTCACTGATGATTACTGTACTTATTACTGTAAATAAAACCTTATATATTAAAAATAATTTTAGTGCATAAAATTTTATAAAAAATAAAAGTTTATGCATTATACTAACCTATAGCGTGTTTAGCACGTGTACGATATCCATAACGACAACACGCGGAACTGCATAGCAGAAATGTCCAAAACTTTAGGTCGAATACTCAACGAGACTCATTTGACGTCAACAAAACGAGTAATACGACTCGTTTAATTTATAATTAAAAAATATTTTAAAAAGTTGTAAATGAAATTTAAATATAATTGCAAGTTTTTAAAACTACATAGGTTTATAATAAATATAATTAAAATAAAATTTATAAATTAAAAAAATTATTACTTTTATAAAGCACAAAAATTGTATATTATTTTTTAATTATAAAAAAAGAACCTGTTGTAGGTGATATAGGAGTAAATTTAAAAAAATTTTAATTTTATTGAATAAAATACATTTTTAAGATAATATTGTTGAAACAAATCAATAATAATTAAAACAAATTGCTGATTAATCAATGCAGTCTTGAAAAAAAATTTATTAAAATAATATTCTCTTACAATAGTTCAATATTGAATATTGCTGCAACTTATTTGTAATCTTTTTCAAAATAAAAAATTGTACTTAAAATATTTATATTTTCATAAAGTGATTGAAATTCATCATTTATTAAGTAAAAAAGTGAAAAATTTATTTGAAAAATTAAGCTTGGCATTTGTAAAAAAAATATTAAATCTTTTACTTATATAAATAATAGTAAAATTAATAGTTAATTATTATTCATACTTCTTACCATTTCAATGTAATGCTAAAGTTTAATTAAACATTACAAAAATAAATATACCTGGTATTAATAATAAATGGTAATAAAGATTTTCAGCAAATATTCCAAGTGATAGGTATAACTTGATGTAATTGTCATTAAATTAGTACTGATTCTTTTTTACAATCAATATATCTTTATAATAAAAATATAAAGCAATAATTTTTTCTCAAACATCAATAAAAATTGCAATATTTGGCTGAACTATTAAAAATCAATAAAATCAAGATATTAAATTAAATTTTTCAATTTATTATGATCAAAAAAATTTGGATAGTACAAGGTATCAGATATTGTATCTGATAAATGCGAATGTAAAACGAGATTGTAGCATCCAATGTGTAATCTACTTTAGCTTCTTCTTGGGGCGGATGTTATTTGTGTGTCCACACTTCTTCTTCCTGCAGTTGGTTGCACGTGGGTGAAGACGAGCATAACACTTGCGGCAAATCATTTTGTCACAATTGTATTTCTGAGCCAGAATCCTAAGCGTAGGTTCAATGACACCACCCCTCAGACGAAGCACCAGGTGAAGTGTGGATTCTGAGATGAAAAAGGAAACAAAAGAACATAAGTTAAAGAGGAATAAAAATTATAAAATAAAAATATGAGCCATAAAATGGTAATTATAAAATACAAAATTTGATAGGCAAGAAATACAGGTATACATAGGTTAGGTAGTAGCTTACCTTTCTGAATATTGTAGTCGGACAAAGTGCGGCCATCCTCGAGCTGTTTGCCGGCGAATATAAGCCTCTGCTGATCCGGAGGAATACCTTCTTTGTCCTGGATCTTGGCCTTGACATTTTCGATAGTGTCAGATGCCTCGACCTCGAGGGTGATGGTCTTACCCGTGAGGGTTTTCACGAAGATCTGCATCTTCAACGGCTGCCTGCAATATATCGTTTTAACATTAAAATTACAAGGTATTGGAGTTGTAGATTAAACCTAACACGAGAAAAACAAGTCTGGATACAATAATCCTGGCGATATTTATAAAAAACTGTCAGTTAAATCCTAACCTCTATGCGATCTGCACGTGCCGTAAAATGAGAAGAGGACAACTTTTCGTAGTTTTGCTTGCGATTACAATCCTCAAGCCGCGTTTCTCGCGATTCTTGTTTATAGGTATGATTTCCGGACAAAATCCGTCTGTCGCTTTAAAATTTCGAATTTATTTTTTTTCGGAGTCAAAAATGCCGTGATTTTTTATTAATCTAATAAAAAAACTATATTTTTATAAAAAAGTTTGTGATTCAACTTGATAAAATTTTTATTTTAGGTTTTTTATGAAAAATGTAACTAAAATTTTTTGTGTAAAAGCGTAACTGTGAATACGCGGCTTTACATCAGTTGTTTGTTCGTGGTGCAGCTGCAACGGAGCGTTGGCAAGGGGGGCTGAAGTGAAAGAGGGGAAGAAGACAATCGCGATCGCGCGAGCGAGAGAGCTTTCGTCCGTCGACGGCGTCGACCGTTTGTTTATTGTCTTCGTACTTCGCGGAGTCTCTCCCGCGAGACTCGCGACTCCAAAAGAAAGAAGAGCTCTACGCTCTCGCTCTCTTTCTCTCTGCCTACCTATTTTTTTTCGATTTTTTTTGTTATTTTTAATAAATTTGTGTTAATAAACTCTTTTAGAATTGAATGGCTGTGCAAAGCCACGAAGACGAGTTTAAGTGTCATAAGCAACGGAATCAATTGGCGAATTAATAAAAAAAAAAAAGAAAAATATTGGAAAGATACGGGTATGGAAGAGAAAGATGTGTGGAATTGTCGAAGGGTTGACCTTTTAGTGTTACCTGCTGACTCGTAAATTCTATAAAAGGAATTTCTCTATGTATGTTATTGCAACTGATTTTTAAAAAGTCCATTTAACTAGGAAGATGTCGGCTCGTGAGGTTCATATTGCTAAGAATGCAGATGATCATAGTGTTGAGGTGAGTTATGTTTTTTTAATATAAAACGTAAGAATTGCATTTTTTTTTTAGATTGATTTGATTTATAAATACTTACTGGCTTTTGTATTAACGCATCATAATTTCTTTTTTTTTTATTGTAAAAGATGCTATATTGGAATTTTTTTTCTGTCTTTTGCTAAATTTTTTAGTGACCTAGTATAAAACTTTCATTTGCACTTGGCCTTAATGCCCTAATTTGATAATTAGATTACTAGTGCATTGTCTGCATTTGCATGAATACAATGTAGCTCAATTTAAATGCTTATTTAAATGTCTGATTGTTTAAAAGTATTTTTATGGAAATAATAATTGATTTTTTTTTTCATATTAATTTTTACAGACATTAGCAGAAGTGTTCAGATGTTTCATTTGTATGGAAAAATTGAGGGATGCGCATTTATGTCCACATTGCAGTAAATTATGTTGCTACACTTGCATAAGAAGATGGCTTACTGAACAAAGGTCTCAATGTCCTCATTGTCGTGCTGCTCTTCATTTACATGAATTGGTTAATTGTCGGTGGGTAGAAGAGGTGACCCAGCAACTTGATACACTTCAAGCTGTGACTACTTCAATTTCTAAACATGAGGACTCTAAAGACAAGTAATTGCTTATTCAAATTTATAAATGTAATTTTTTTTCTAATTATAATTATGTTCTTAAAAATTAATTGTTTTTTTTTTAGGTGCACAACTCATCATGAAAAATTATCCGTTTATTGTTGGACCTGTCGACGATGTATTTGCCACCAATGTGCTTTATGGGGTGGTACTCATTCTGGACACAATTTTAAGCCACTGGATGAAGTTTATGAGACCCATGTTACTCAAATCAAGTCTGAAATAGGACAACTTAAGCGTAGACTTTTAGAATTAATTACTCTTGTTCAGGAAGTTGTGAGTTTTGTCAATCCTTTATTTACACAACAAAAATAATATTAATGTATATTTGTAAATTGTAATTAAAAATTGTAGGAAAGAAATGTAGAATCTGTAAGAGCAGCTAAAGATGAGCGAGTTCGTGAAATTAGAAATGCAGTGGAACTCATGATTGCCAGATTAGATTCTCAGTTGAAAGCTAAATTGTTGACTTTAATGGGCCAAAAAAATTCTCTTACATTAGAAACAGAGCAATTGGAAGCCTTACTTCAAGATATTGAGCAACAATTACATACTTGTTCAAAATCTGAACTCATTGCACGTAGTGCAGAGTTATCTCATATTATTTATCAAGTACGTAAAAAACCAATGATAAGTTTTGTAACTGCTCCAGTTCCAGCTGATTTTCCAAGGTAATAATTGATAGTAAGAAAAAATCTAATTACTTTGCAATTTTCTTCTAACAATTAATTTTATTTCAGTGAAATTGTACCTGGTTATGATAGTGCTACTTTTGCAATGCAAAACTTTTCACAGTTACAGCTTAAAGCTGATCCTGTTTACTCTGCTCCTTTACATGTTAATGGCTTATGCTGGAGACTCAAAGTTTATCCAGATGGTAATGGAGTAGTTCGTGGAAATTACCTATCAGTATTTTTAGAACTAAGTGCTGGCTTACCAGAAACTTCCAAGTAGGTTTTAATACTCTCAGCTTTGTAATTCATTTATTACATTAATTTTTAAATATATTTTACTTTTTTCTCTTTAGATATGAATATAGAGTAGAAATGATTCATCAAGGAACTCGTGACACTAGTAAAGATATTGTTAGAGAATTCGCATCTGATTTTGAAATTGGAGAATGCTGGGGATACAACAGATTTTTCAGATTAGATCTGCTTGCACCCGAAGGCTATTTAAATACTGAACTAGATACTCTTATTTTAAGGTAGTTTTATATTTTTAATCAAATATTTATACTCTCGTCTTTTAATTGATTTAATTAAAAAAAAAAAAACATTTGCTACATTTTAAATATTTTAATAAAAAAAATATTTTGTAATTTAGATTTCAAGTTCGTCCACCTACATTTTACCAACGTTGTCGCGATCAGCAATGGTATATAAGTCAATTATTAACTGTCCAAAATCAGTATGCTGCCCAAATTAATGAATTAAAAGAAGTATGTATTTACTATTTTATTGGATCATCAATTTAAAAATAAATTTTTTTCAGGAAAAAAATAAATTGTTTTTAAAATTACAGAGACTGGCTTTAGAAATCTCACGCAATGCAGCTGCAACTACTGCATGCAGTCCTACATTAGAAATCTCAAATTCTTTGACTAATCAACAACAGCGGCAAAATCAAGCCGCCGGAGAATCTCAAAATTTAACTTCACCCCGCTCACTAGATACTTATCCTATTGTTACTTCAAGTCCATCAAGGTATTTTAAAAAGTAATTATTAAAATTTTATTTCTTTAATTTTAAACGTTGTTAAATTTGATTATTTTTTAGATCTAATCCTAATACATCAAATGCTGCACAACCATCCACTCCAAATGGAGTTTGGAAAACTTCATCATGTGAACCAGGAGAACTAACAAATATCCGTCCTATTGGATCAACATCAACTTTGTCTTCCATTTCATCAAAAACAAGCGTCAAACAACAAAGTTCTAACACCAATAATAATATTAATGCAGGTCAATCAACTGCTATACACAATCCTAATCATGAATCTCTGGAAAACAATCGCGATGCAGAAAATCTTTCTCCTCAACCTCAAGATTTATCTCCTACATCTGTACATTCTCAGCCATTAGATGCTGCACCAAGCAGTAGTAGCAGCGAAAGTGGGGTAAATTTAATAAGTGATATTTTGTAGATCATAATATATTTTTGAAAATTTTATTGTTCAATTTTTCATTTTTTTAAAATTACTTTAAGGAATTAAGTGAACATGATATGTTTATGGATGAATGTGAGCATGCTGAAACCAATTTGACATTGCTTGATGATAACTCGAATGATGAAAATGATGTTGATGACGAGACCATGTCTGGTGAGATATTTGATTTTTTTATTCTTTTTTCGTTTTTAGAGATTTTTGTACAAATTAATTATTTGGGGACAAATAATTATTAATATATTTCAATCATTTAAATATTTTAAAATACTACTTAGTAATTATTTATACATTTTATTAAAGGCGAAAATGATGTTGAAGTTGCTGAATCCTTAGCACCATGGTTGCATAATAAACAAAAAATCAAATACCGAAAAAATCAAGAGGTACCTCAAGATGCTAGTAACAGGTAAATAAAGAACGTATTTTCCTTGTAATCTATGTTGTATTATTAAAAATGTTTTTATTCTCAACAAAGGGGAAACGATGGACTTGACGATGAGATTATGCTGTTGCATTTGTTTGAAATGCAAGACAGAAATTCAGCATGGACTTTATGTTTAAAGCAGAGATCTGATGAAATGCAAGATGCAAGAAATTCTCTCTCAAGCCTACCAATTCCTCATACGACTGCCTTCCACTGCCCAGACCCACTCGGATCGCGCACTTCGTTAGAATACTTTCATAAGCATCCGGAACTTGATACAACAATTAGTGATCAAAATCCCTGCAATAGATCGACGATTTATCCTCATCTATATCAAATGCAGTTTGCTCCAAACAATCGAGTTAAATCAGACAATCATGCGAATTTCCGTTACGAAGACGTGGCTAATCTTATGTCCTTTAATAATCAAGTTACAAAGTCTGAACCAACAACACGATCAAATTCGGTTGACTGCGACAAGGACCAAATTTGTTCAAATCTTTCTGCCATGGATCTCATTAGCCGTAATAGAGACTTAGATATATCGAGAATATCAGACTTGACTGTGCCAACTTGTAAGTAAAATAACATCTTATTTTTATCTAATTATTTCTTTATTCAACGGTATTTAACAAAATTCTTATTTTTTTAACAGTATCTTTAGAAAGTAAAAAATCCGGTCCAAAACACTTGTCTCCTCGAGGACAAATGACTGCTTCATCCATAAATCCTAATGCTTCCAGTCTGGAGAATGCTACAATGCTTGAATTTGAACAATTACTTGATCGTATGGAACTCTCACCTAATAATGACCCTGCTGCTTGTTTTACTACTTTAAGGTAATTATAATAATATATTAACATTTTTAGTTAAATTAAATAGTAATTTAATTATATTAATTTTTAAACTTTTAAGAATTGATCTTTTCTTATGTAAAAGTGTAAATGTTAATAAAAGTTTTGAAAAATAATATAATATATCATGTAAAATAACTAGAAAATAGATTTATCAAAAAACTATCACGTAAATAATTCTCAATTGAGAATTGTGTATCTGGTTGTTGAACTTTTATGCAAAATCGTAATAATTGTTCAAAGATTAAAATTTTTTTACAATAAAAATTTTAAGAATTCTTTTTAGGAAAAATTTATTTTTTATACATAATAAGATTCAAGTTACCACTTTTAAAAAGCTAATACTACAACAGATTACATTAATAATTTAAGCAATAATTTAATAAATTTTCATAACTTGGAAGTATGAAAATATTTTATGCAGTGATTATTAAAAAGAAGTAAAAATGTTTTTTCTAATTGCAATAATTTATTACGTTTTTACGACCGGGCGATCAGTTTACAATTTGTTCATTTAAAATAATTATTATTTTATACAGCAAAATATTTTGACTGTAATGGTTTTTGAAAAAAAATTAAAAGTCATTAATTCACAATTAATTTAATTTACAAGCTTATTAAATTTATGAGCTGCAGCAATTATAGAAAATATATAGTTTTTAATGATACAATAATAATATTCAACACATATTTTTAAATTTTAAATTTTTTTAAGAATTTTTTTGCAAAAATTGTTTTGTAATAATATTATATAAATAATTTCGTAAAATGAATATTTATAATTTGCAAATTACTTATCTAGCTCAAATTATGAACAGAAATTTAAATATATTATGTATGAATTTTCATAAAATTTTCAAGGCAAAAATAATTTTTAAATTTCAAGGAAAAATATATAAAAAAAAGAGATTTCTAGAAAGTTTCTCATCACTTATATGCTTATTTTCATATCAAATACTCAAATTATTATATCATGCAAAAACAATTTATAAATGACGATAAATCTTTATTGATCCATAACAACTTTTATAAAAAAAAAACAATTTATTTTTTTTCAACAATGAAACACTTTTTAATATGATAAATTGAAACGTGAAGAAAAAAAAAGAACGTCATAACACATAATTGATTGAAACTTCATTCGCTTTATGACGTCAATGAAAAGAAATAAAATTTTTTTCCATTTACGACACTCAACATATGTATATCTAATTTCCACAAAACTTTTCAAATTCCTTTTTTTTTTTAAACTTATAAAAAAATATTCTCATTTCATAAGAAAACATAAGAATTCAAGCATCACGCACCAACATAAATTATCGTGACATTTCAAAAATTAATGTCCTTTTCTCGTGTCTACTTTCTACTTGACGATATAAAAAGCTTGATCAATATACGCGAAATATCAAGTATCAGATTGTTTAATTTTCTCTCTTATTATACATTTATTACAATAATTACTTACAGCTCAAACATAACTATAAGTTAGAATATAATTATACCAAAAGTAAAATAATCGACCTGCCATATTATTTAAATTAGAATATTTTTGGCACAGCTTTTACAGCAGAAATATAATATAAAGCGATAAACCCTAAAATATCCCTCAATGTATATAAGTAACTTTATATCGAAAATAGCATATCGTTACATTCATTCTTAAAACAACGACGAAAGCTGACGCACTTTGGAAAAATAAAATTTCATTCGAGCTTTAAATATAAAAAGCCATAAAAACACCTTGAATTTTTATAAGATATTTTTAAAAGGACAATAACAGTTAAATGAGTAGATGTAAAAGATATAAATTTAAAAAATCACGTTTTAATCTACCAATTAATAAGCATAAAGTGATTAAGAAAAAAAATTGGAAATTTTTTCGATTACGTTACGTATATAGAAATCACCGTTTAATTACCTTTTATAATCCTCTGATTATGCATTATTTTGCCTGATTCGACTATTTTTAAGCGTGACTCATATTGATTCTTGGGTGGAGATTTTTTTTTTTCTTTATTTACGTTGACGTGACAAGTAGTAGTGCATCATTTTTTCCTAATATTTTTATATTCTTTGAATTTTTTTTTTTTATAATTTTTCCATGAAAATTTCTGTTGTTGATATGAATAATTGGAATTTATTGATAATTTTATTACGAATCGTATTAGTTTAGTTATGACTGTAACGCAATATTTTATCAATATAAAAAAAAATCAAGTTAACGTAATCTCGAATATATACTTCATTAATAATTAAACGCGTAATTTCCATTTTTTTCTTCTTTGTATACACGATACATCAAAATATTTTGATTTCTATCGTCTCCTTTATGTCTATATAACAGATGATATCGTTATGTTATCACACATTGCAAAAAATAAATAAATCATATACACACTAGCGAATGATTAGTTAGCTTTATTTAATTTTTTATTGAGTTCAATCGTACGATTGAGTATGTAATAATATAAAAGAACTGTTAATATTTGAAAATAATAAAAAAAAAGTTGCGAAACATGAGTAGTAGATATTATAGTCTTTTTTCTTCGAGGTTAATGATACAGATTTTTACAGGATGTTTCAGATTTAATCTCATTATATATTTACTCGTGGATCTACTTATGTCAATCGCCTTATCATTTACAATTTGCGCTTTAAATATTTTTTTTTTTTTACTCAATTATTAATCGTAATATTGTATAAATACGTTCGTTAAGTTTTACTCGCGATATCTTGCAAGTTGTTAAAATTTTTTGTTTACTTTTCGTTTTTATCTTCTAATCTCTTTTTACAAGTTGCGCAGTTAAAAATAGTAATGAGCTTATTAAGCTGATAAGACAAAAATTGTGTGTATATAAACGTGCATTATTTTGAAAAAAAAAAAATATCAAGTGTGTATATTTTGTAAAGTAATTAAAAAGTTCGGTGTTTTTTTTAATGGCATGATTAAATTACTATTGATAAATTTGTGTACGGTTTTTAAAAATAAAAACGAAATGTACGTAAAGAAATAATGAATTTATAAAATTCTAATTCTATAAAATTGATAATTGAATATAATTTATAGGCATTACAATTTCAATTTATAATTGATGTTAAATAAATTTCTAATTAAAAATTTTTAGATATCTTATTGTATAACATTAAGAAAAGATAATCACTTATTATACGAATATAATTTTTTGGAAAGGTTTTGATTGATAAAAGTATAGTAATTTCGATAAAAATGTTTAAATTTAATATTTTTAAAAACAAAAATAATAAAATTCAATTGAATTTTCTTGCAAATACTATAGTTTAAAATCAAATATTTTATTAAAAATAATAAAATAAGTATTATTAAAATTTAAATTTAAAAAAATATGTTTAATACAATTAATAGACAAAAGATAAATTTATTTTGCAACAATTAATAGGTAAATATTTAGTTTCATCAAAACAATTAGATTCGCGTATTTTTCATATTCTTGTATATTCATTGTGTTTATATAGGGTCAATTTTGAAAATTATAAAATACAAAAAATAAATAAATATGAATAACATTTCCACTACTTAAATACTCTGCGTGCCAAATTTGTATTTTCAAAGCATTTTTTTTTTACACTCTTGTGAATGTATTTCCTGCTAGAGCTTGACAGCTTATAGAAACGGTAGAAGCCGGGGGAATCGAACTCACGACTTGTGAATTTCAATTGACCAGCTAAGACTCTACCGATTAAGCTACATTAAGCCTTGTTTACTCTTCTTTTAATAAAATATTTTTCAGTTGTCTGTTAAATAATCTTATGTATTTGAATTTTAAAAATCCATTATTATAAATCCAAATTCTTCTAATTACAGATCACCAAATCTAAATAAAAACTTCAACAGCAGCCGAAACAATACCAGCGGCAGCAGCAGCAACAACAATAACAGTAATACCAGCAAATTATTCAATAAATCTCGAGCTTGTCCACAAAATGCAAAATTCTCATCCCTTCTTGATTCAGCTTACGGTCAAAATGAAACCGAAGATATAGCAGCAGCAGCAGCTGCATCAGGAGGAGGAGTAAGTGGAGCATCTGGTAACATAACTTTATCTGACTGCGTAGCAAATTCAAGAAATTTTAGCTGGGTACCACCGTCCTATCAACACAAGCATAGTAAGTTTATTGCACTATTATATTTTTTTCTTCAATTTTTTATCTACGTATATAAAATAAAAGCTTAGAATTTTAGTGAGTGAAAAATTTCGATTGACGTGAGAGAGAAGTAAAAAGCCATCGCGTGTTTACATCGTTATTATCATCATCATTACTTTGTCAGTTAGAAAGAAATGCCTGATGGTTGCAAGCTTTGTATATTCTTATATAGATTGTCCTGTCAGATGTTTTTGTTGTTAAATACATATACACAATACTCGTGTGATATATTTCGCGTGACGTTATATAGAGATAAGGTCAGACGTGACGTAGGGCTACTGGTGTGTATAGAGAAACTTGTGACACGCACATATATATATATATATATATATATATAAATATATCAGTTGAGGAGAGTAAAATTTATGTTGGTTTGATACTATATGTATGCCTATGTGTATAATATTTTTAATACGTATAGAGAAAATGTATTTTTATGTGTACATATGTGTGGGTTTAAATGGGGATAATGAAAAATGCGTCATGAGCATCTGTTATATATATATGAGAATGGCACGTGGCTCTCTATATGTGACAATGTGACGTCGTAATTTTCACTTTCTCGCTTTATTAGTTCAAATTGGCGTGAACGATAACGAGTCGTTTACGTCGTAAAAGAGAGATCTTTTTTTTCTTCTTTTGCTATTGATATTGTAACAATAAACTTGACAATCGAAGAATGTCGTTTATTTTCTTCTTTTTTTTTTCACTTTTTTTGTATTAAATTTTTTTTTGATGAACAAGTATTACATTTTCTTTTGGATTTCTATTTGTACGAGAAGTTTAAATAAGTTAAAGAATCACTGCTTATGTTGATATTTGTTTAACATGACGTAATGATAAAACGTGAATATACACAACACACACAAAAATTTGTTTTAATCTACGCGTTATCTCATCAGCAGCTAGTGTATTTTCTTTATTAGGCCAAAATTTTTAAAAATACAAAGATTTAAAAATAAAATTTTATTTAAATAAATATATTAATAAGTATACAAAAATAGAATTATAATTTTTATTTCTTTTTTTTTTCTTTTGTTACAGATCAAAAGAAATATCCAGATCTGTCTCTGTCAGGATCATCTAATAACACCGGTAACAAAAGCAGTTCAGATTACAAGTAAGTCAAAACATATACATACCGATTTAACTTTTAAATGAAAAAGGTTCGACATAAAAAAAAAAATTAAAAACGTCAATAAATGTTGCAGACCATCAGACGATCGAAGATATTCAAACTCACAATAATTAGTAATAGCGTTTGAGACGTGATGTCATTACAATAAAAGTCCTATGAATCTCAGGCACAATTCGCCAGCACAAATATAAAAATTAAAAAAAAAGTATATTGGCTATAAAAAATATTATCTCTAGCCAGCTTATCGTCCAAATTGATGTTTCCTATTTTAGAATCTAATTGAATTTAAAAACCAGTGAAATTAACGTCCCGGTATTGAAAAAAAAAAATAAAACCGATATGTAAAATTTAATTAGAATATAAAAATTTTAGCGTCTATATTATACTCCATAGTAGTCGCATCTATACAAGAAAATGATCTACTAATAATCAAATCATGTTGAGCGTATAACGACAAGTTTTACCTCTTATACAAGGTGAGTCGTATATGCGCAAATAAAAAAGCGATAGCTATTATATATAATACTTTAAATTGTTAAAAGTATATATATAATTCGTCGATTGTTAATTACGATATTTTATCAACTTTCTATATAATTTCATTTTTAATTTTTATGTTCAAAATTTTTTTTAGCGTTTTACGTTTATAAATCGTTTGGTCAAAAAAAAAAAAAAAACGCGTATTATAATATTTATCAACTATTCCAATAACGCGTTTTTTTTTGGCCAATCAAAATTTTGTAGATATATATAACAATCATTTTAATTATAATAATAATAATGAAAAACAAAGAAACTTGTGAAAACTAAAAAAATCCAGATCGTAATAAATGACGTAAAAAAAAACAAATAAAGTAACACATTGAAATCTCAATAATAAATCTGACTTATATTTATTATCAAACTACCAATTTAATTTTCTTTGACCTTGTCAACACAGTCAATTCTATATAATAAAAAAAAAAGAAAAAAAAAATCATCCAACTTTTATTTCTCTGTAATACGTGTATATATCACAATTAGTAACATTCATATATAATACTAAAACGTACTGTTCCCTCGTCGAATATATACAAACGTATATGGTAAATTACTACCAAGCTGTTATTTGTATATGCTGTATTTATATAAAACGAAAAAAAAAGGAAAAAAATATTATACAGCCGATCGAAGATAGTGACCTCGTTTTTCAGTCGGTTCTTTTGGTCGGCCTACTTCCGCCAGCTCACAGTCCACAACCACCAACACATTTACACACATTCCCGCCCACTTAATGTAGTAACGTATATATACTATATATATTTCTCCTCTATTTCTAAGCCTATATACAGAAACACAAATTTGCCGAATTTTGTCGGTTTTATCCGCTCGATACCTATATACGATACTAGACCATAGCGGTTAGCGCTTGATATATAATCGATTAAGCTTATTCTCGAGTGACGGTATAGTTTTATATTTCATTTTTTTTTTATCGATATCGAATGTATACGATCGATATATAAAATATAGGTATAACTTATAAGTTAATGAATGATTTGTTATATTTTTTTTATTGAAATCACCTCGGTATTCAATTGCACTTTTTATCGTATATATATTATATGCATCATATATAATATGTGGTAATGAAATATAATTAAGGGCAGGAGCTAATATTGGATGATCTTTCAATTTGAAACTTTTTATGGTTTATTTATAGGATTTATGTACATTCAAAAATATTTATTCGATAAATTATTTAATTATAGCAACAGGAAACTAGGAACGTTGTTATTTTGATTATAATCAATTATAATTTATTATGGCTCGATCGCGGTTTAATACATTTTCTATAAATACTTCAAATTTAATAATTTAAAATAGATATAAATAATAAATAGTGACTATTTTATTATCCAAAATTTCTTAATAGCTATATTCATGTCCATTTAAAAATTCAACACTTTACATTTATTGCTCTTATTTTTTTTTTAATCCCTATCCCATTCACATATCTAAATACACTTACTTGTTAAAATCTCAATCTAAGAGCGGATAATAAATAGCATATAAAACTGCGACACACATATTCAAATTTAAATATCCACTTTAAAAGGCATATTATAGCACATAATTTAACAATCGTATAAAAGACGCGCGGGAATTTTTTAAATGACGCAATGTTATCATCGTCTTTTATACTACCTATCAAAAGCTTACTTTATATACTTTGGATGAGTCACGCGTATAATCGATAACACGCGAGAAAAAGAAAGATAGAGAAGCTTGACTCTCTTATATCGAATAGACACAAATTATTAAACAGTGAAAAAAGAAACGTTGAAATCGAATCCTAATTATATTGTTATAATGATTTAAACATCCAATATTTTATCGATTTTTATACTATGTGGATTTTTATTTTTGTTTTTTTTTTCGATTATTCTAGATTTTTTTTTTTATAGTATATACTTTGGAAGCCCCTTTGATATCCACATGTGTTTATATCTGGGATAAAGTCAGATATATAGAAATCTATCCGTTTTAAGATTAAAACCACAGTTACGTAAGACTATTATCTGTTCTTTGTGTCTATAAGTAAGTATTAAATTTGATAAAAGCAAAAATAAAAAAATTTTGAATGAGAAGAAAGTAAGAGAAGTAAGGTAAGTGGATTATGGTGGAGATATACCAAGGACAAACACGGCTTTGATCCAGAAATAACAGCCTTGATTCGACACAACTGTGCGTTCAATTTAAGTTTTTTTTTTAACTGATATATAAGATACAATGTCATTTTTATAAATATATATATATCAAAGTACGTCTTAATTTGGATTTTATTTGGTCCCAAGTCTACCGAAATGTCTGGACACATTGAATAGCCTTGGTTCTAAATATATGTACTTAATAAAAATTCGCAAATCAAAATAAACTGGACCAAACAAAGATAATAGATTCTTTTTTTTTTTTTTTTTAATAAAGGACTGTTATATCATCTGGCAAAAATTTTATTTTTTATTTGTGTACGGAAACGTGTGTGTGCATATGTTAAATGGATCGATCCCTTCTTTTATTTTTTAGCATAGTGTTAACACACGATAGTTATTGTTTCAAATTATTTTTTGTGAAGAAAGAAAAAAAATTCATTCACGTAATTATAATGATTATATTAACTTTTTTTCTTCTAATTATTATATAATATAATTATTCATTAAAGCATATTATGCAGCTTATTTTATTTAAATAACTATTTTCAAATAAATTAAATAAAATACTATTATAAATATAATTCTACGTTTTGGAATATCCCAGAAACTTACGACTGTGTTTTTTTTTTTAAATTTGTAATTGCTCTGACGCAATAAAACCATAATATCATAATAACAATGATATTTCTATCAATTAATATAGATATGTATCTTTCATCGCTCGATAAAACTTTTTTGTCTCAATGTATATATTTATAATTTTATAGATTCTCACGTGTTTATTCAGTTTAATAAAATTTTATCGATGATGCTATATCTATTGATTTTTAATTAATTTTTTTTTTTTTTTTTTAAAGACCTGTTAGAGAATTAATCATATCGTATAAAAGATATATTCATTTTTATAATTGCGGTACAATTAAACGCATATCTCGATAAGGACTATTAGATGTGGACTTATCGTTTTTACCTATCAATAAAACGATAGGTATAATATAGCGAGATCAAGTGTACATACAAGAGTATTATAACTAAAAAAAAAAATATAGGTATATGTTCGTTCTGCCTTTGAATTATTATTCGACCGTGAAGTGTTCTCGAGGATTCTTTTTATCGTCATATTAATTGAATGCTTCGAGTGTATTATAAGATTTTGACACACGTGGTAAGTATATATAATAAGGTTTTTTTCCATTCGGAATAGTTTTACAGTCGGTTATCTTACTTCCTTTATTATTTTTTTTTTCATTTTACTTGTTTTTTTTTCTCTTTCAACAAGCCGGTATATTATATTACCCAACTTAAGCAGCTTGATAACGCAAGAGGTGTAATATTTATTATCAAGCTTTGCTATTTGTGCTTGGTATATAGGTATCTGTGTGTGTGTGTGTGTGTGTGTGTGTGTGTGTGTGTGTGTGTGTGTAATTGCAATATATAATGCAATTATATTGTTTATTAAATATTGACTAATATTTCATCATTTTAAAAAAATAAATATATATATATATATACTTACGTGTAAAGATGATTAAAATTTTACAAGGCTGCATTTTCAAAGTCAATTAGTAAATCTTGATTATAGTATATAGTATATAAAATGAATTATTTGAAGATTTTTTTTTTTATTATTGTTGTGAATAATAGTAATTTTGTTACAAATTGTATATAAAATCTTTTTGATGGTTTTTCTTTTTTATTCATTCAAAAATTTTTTTTTTTTTTTTTGCTTTAGCACATTGAAAAGTTTTTTGTTTGTAAACGAAACTATGTACCTATGCATGAAAAAAAAAAAATACTGATAACCCTTTTGCTATTAGTCTTACTCTCCTGTGAAAAAATATTTTAAAAAATGTGTAAAAAATAGTCTAATTAATATTTTTTTTTTTCATTCTCAACGGCTTAAATGAAAGATTATAGTGTCTTCTTATAGTACAAGCACAAAAAAATGTATTTATGACAATATCCTTAATTTGTGACGAAAAGGGTTAAAGTAGATTGGCTTTTAAAAAAATATATGCAAGAAAAAAGTTAGGGTAAACTGCCCGGTTATTGACCACCTACCAAATATTGACCACCTCATTAAAAAAGCCATTTTAAAACTGTACAAGCTTAAATTCAATTGTAAA
>JAPYZE010000813.1:0-56195 GCA_030522805.1 Leptomastidea abnormis
ATAACCAGAAAGACAAAGAGTATATTGATATAAATAATAAGCCAACCACCCAGGCAGTCGATAACCGAGCATGCAGGTCGCATTTGTTGATATTATACATAATTAATCTTTTTTAAATACACCTATAATTAAAAAATATTATTATTGAAAGAAGATTAATCATGTATAATATTAACAAATGCGCCCTGCATGCTCCGTTATTGACTGCTTGGGTGGTTGGCTATTTGTTTATAACAATATACGCCCTGCTTGTCTGGTTATCGACTTTTTGGGGGATAGGCTTTTTATTAATAACAATATACGCCCTGCTTGTGGTTATCGACTTTTTGGGGGATAGGCTTTTTATTTATAACAATATATGCCCTGCCTGTTTGGTTATCGACTTCTTGGGGGATAGGCTTTTTATTTATAACAAGATGAGCCCTGGCTCCTTGGTTATCGATTGCTTGGGTATAAAATTTTTATGTATAACAATATATGCCCTGGCTCCTTAGTTATCGATTGTTTGGGGGATAGGCTTTTTCTAAATTTTCTTTTAGCTTATGGTGGGGGCCCTTGTTGGTGGAGGGCCATAGGCTTGCGTCTCGTTTTTTCAAATAAATCTCTCTCCTGTTGTGCACGTATTTTTAAATGCTAAGAAACAAAATGTTATGTGCGCGTTTATGAAAGAATAATTCAAAGTGTAATGATGATTTTATCGGACGGATAAAAAAAAAGAGAGAATAAATGAAAATTGTAGCAAGAGAGTGAGAGAGAAAGAGAGAAGGAGAGCAAAGACATTTAAAGTCGATGATTGTGTTTTCTCGTTCTTTGATATAATTCTGTGTGCGTGTAATATGCCTGCGTACGTACGATATACGGTATGTTTTAATTATATATATATTAATAAAAATCTGTCTGTGAAATCCGTACCGTGACACAACTATTATTATATTGTACTTTTATTATATTAGGCTTCTGAGCGAAATTTTTATTATATTTTGTTCGGATTATTAACTTTGTTATACTTTAATCACTATACATATAATGTTTAATTATTTCTTTCGTTTATTTGATTGTTCTTCGTTTACGTTACCAATCGTCCTTAATACTTAAGATTTAATTTCGTTATGATACACAGATCTATTAGATATTTAAATATGAATAATGATTTTTTTTTCTTTTGAAACGAATCTTATAATAAAGCTTTTGTTTATATCACACATTTATGTTTTCTTTTTTTTTCTTGTTTTTTTTTTCTTTATACATAATATTGCGAATCCAACATTATTATTATTCTCGAATGCCGTAAGACTTTAAGATGTAACCGACAAAAATAATTGTGATACGGTTAGATACAAACGAAACAAAAATTCTCGTTTGCAATAGACGGCTGTAAGTTCGTCGTCGAGGGTTAAACTATATAACATTCAAACATTTTTTGCTAATCGCTTCCTTTTACCCTCTCATACCTCCTTTCGCTCGGATAACGACGACGACAATGACGAGAACGACTTGAGGCTCACCTTTTTTTTTATGATAGTATTACCTATTTTTTTTTCTGAGCCTTTCACTAAAATAATTTACACAAACAAGCTAGTCCATATTAAAGAAACGAATACGTTTAAAGAGATATGTAAGAGAAACGACGAGAAAATGAAAAGCCCGCGAGACTATGCTTTAGGCTAGACTCGCATATCCGTGAAAGGATAAACAAGCCGAGAAGTTGAGGAAAAAGGCATATGATGATGAGACGTTAAAACAAATGAATTAAAATAAAGAAAAATAAAATTAATTGTTAATGGAGCGAACGTGTGTATGAAAAACGTTAGCCCTTAAACAACTCCCCCTTTAAAAAAAAAAAAAAAAAAACAAGCCAGTCCCTATAATTATATAATACCGCAACCGCTGTAGATTGACGCCAGCAATTTGGAATTATAATCTAAACGAGCAGCTGGTCTGCCGTACGCGCGAGCGCGTCTAAGCGATATACATATAATAGGATGTGTAGGGGGGGGGGGAGAAGAGAATGGATAGATTTTGTCACTTCTTCCGGTTTTAGACGTTTTTTAAATCATGTAAAAGGGTGAGTGGGAGCCTATTGATGACAAGTTTGATTATGCGCAAAAAAAAAAAAATGAATCGATTATAATATAATAAAAATGTTATAAAGAATGAAGGAAAATAAAAGATTTGATTGTGATGTCAAAAAGTCGTTATGAAACTTAAAAATTTCACAATGCGAGTTTGGCATTACTCATATATAAATCTTATGATCATTCATTACGAGATAAATAATGATGAATGTAAGAATCATAAAAGATAATAGATTAATGCGATCAGAGAAATGATAGGATGATATGTTATGGATGAATGCCAACGATCGAAGTTAAAGCTTAGATATTAATTAATTACAATTTATATATATGATATACATCCACGTACATAATATGAATGTGTCGGAGGATTTCATTTTAAAACAGAAAAAAAAAATATATAACTATATACGTTTTTAGTATATATCAATCTTACATTTTTCCAATTCATCAATCGCGCGAAAGATATATACAACAAAATGTGTGGTATCGTTATAATAAATATATAATGTAACGCTCTCTCTCTCTCTCTTTTTCTTCCATACTTAACAAATTCATCTGAAATCTCTTTTTCTCTTTCAAATTTATTATTTCATCTAACTCGCAATCTCATTTTCTCTCTCTCTACATTTTCTCTTTTTGTGTGTAACACATTTTTTCCTACTCCTTTTTATTATCTATATATACCTATTGCATTATATTTAAAAAAATAAATGCGTTTTTGAAGTATAAGAATTAAGAAAAAAAAAAAAAATCTTTTTGAAATATGTACAGCTCTGTAATTAGCTGTTAGACGTGAATACAAACAAACAAACAAAAAAAAACAACATTTTTTCGATCAAGTTGCACCCCCACGTTAAAAACGATAAAAGATATATAAATCTTTTTAAGCGAAAGTGCAATTCGATTTTAAAATTAGTATGTAATATATCTCTAATTATAGTTATAAAAAAAAATAAATAAAAAAAAAGGAACAATTTCGTCCGCTCTTCGTGACGCTGAGGAAGAGACGTTATATATAAATATTATACATAAAAATTTTAAGATTTTACTTTTTCGACTATGTATTTACGAGAATTGAGGATAAAAGAAGAAGAAAAAAAAAACAAGCAAAATATAACATATAAAATTAAGAATTTAAAAATAAATAAAAAAAACTTCTGACTTTTTGATTATCGATGACGAATCGCGCTCTCGTCACGATGGATCATATTTCGCACGCAGTATACTAGTCGGTGGAGGTCTTTTAGCGATAAGCTATTATATACAAAAAGAAATATACAAAATATACATAAATTAAAAAAAAAAAAATCATATGTATATAAATATATACAAGTTACAAAAAAAAAGGGACACATTTTCTCTTTCGCGTTTAAGTTTGGGAAAGAAAAGTGTAGCCCCCTGATCAAAGACACGCACTTATACATAAACACACATTAACATAACATAACAGAACATAACATATAATACAGAAACATATATGCATAAACAAAGTCTTTTTGACTATATCCCTTGGCGTGCAACAGCGTTTATGATAAGAAAACCTTTCTCGGCTATCCATTGTATACATACTTGCACAACATTACCAATTGCATTCGCACACGCGCATATAATCTTATCTAAAAGAAGAAAAAAAAATGAAAAATAATAATAATAATAAAAAAAGAGAGACAAGCGAGGAAAGTATTTAAATTGGTGAGATATATATATATATATATATTAAAGTGCTCCTAATGGAAGGTCAAAAGGTTTCAAGGGATTCATATTTAATGCTGTACATGATAAATTATTTAAATGTAACATTTAAAATATTAGAAAATAATTTTATTTAGTTTTTTCCTTCTTTTTTTTAACTACCTTGACATGACATACTTAAGTTAAATTTTTTATCAATAAAAATATACATGGTTGATTAAAAAAATTTTTTGTACTTGACTGCGTTCTATATTTAACAAGACTGTAATAAAAAAAAAATAAAAAAAAAGTTATATTATGGAAAATCATGTCATTGAGAAGCAATTTTAATCTGATATATCCCTTCAAATCTTTTTTTCTTGTTCGATCGATCATTATTGAAGTGCTCTAAGGCCCATCTAGTATCACAATTGCATAGAAACAAGTTTTTTTCCATGAATAAGATGCGATGATAAAAATAAAATAGAAGAAAAAAAAAATATACAAAAAAAAAAATAAAATAACAACTGGAAATCGATGCGATGGCATCGCTTTTTTTCACCTACTCGTTAAAAACATATATATATGACGCTTATATATATATACATGTATATATCGTGTAGTATTGACGTTTAGATTGTAAGTTTATAATAGTTGGACTGACCTGACAAAAGATTTTTTCTCTCGAAAACTCGTGTGTTTTTCTCCGCCGACCTTTTTCTATATCACCCCTAATTATTGTTTATATATAAATATATATAAATATACGTGTAAATTTCTTCCTATTTATCATTACCGACGTTTATATTAACGACGATGTATTAATATCAATTATATAAAAATCATCTAGTTTTACAATCTCGTGTACAATAACTTCCACAAGCTCGCAGATTTTTGTCACAGTTAAAAAAAAAATGAAAATAAAAATTTAAAAAAAACGCTCTACTCGATCAGAAATACGAATCTCGAGATGTAAAAATTACGATCATGACTTTTTTTTTAATATATTGTTGCATTATTTTTATTCAGATACTTTGGTATACTCGCGATTGTCATTGAATTATGATGAGAATTTTTACGAATCTCTCGTATTTTAATTATTATATACTTATTAATGTTTTTAACGTCAATGTAAGATTATTATTTCTGTTTTACCTGTGCTTCTATTTTAATTTTATATAATATTATTTATTGTTAAATCATTTTAATGAAGATTAATTAATTATGTTTATAATAAATTAATTGGTTCAGTTAATATTTTTATAACAATGTTTTTTTTTCAAGTTGATAAGCATAACTTTATAAAAACTTTTTTGTCCTTCTGTGTGTGGATTTTAAATTTTGCAAGTTTTTTGAGAATCTTATTAAGTAAACGTGTAAGTTAGATAAAAATAAACCGAAAATTTTTTTTTTATTAAAATTATAAGTATATAAACGCAGTACCTTCGTTAATATTTTGTTCTCTCTTCTTTTTAATAATGTACGAAAAAATGTAAAAAGTTTGATTCATTCAGTTTTTACATGAAAAAAAAAAAATTTAAAAGATTTAATAATAAAAAGGATATAATAAGAAAAAAGTACAGTGCTGATACTGTTTATAAGTTAAGAAAAAACTTTAAAGTACTTTAAAAGTACTCTCTTTTTAATGAAACTAGACAGAATTTTATCATGATGTATTATAAATTTGTGCATTAAGTGAGAATCTTGATTTTCTAGTTTTTATCGTAGATTAAGTGTGATAAGTCTTATCATTTAGATATATCTCCGAAATGAAACAGAAGAAAGTGAAAAAATAAAAAAAATAATGTCGTTGTAAAAAGTGTCATTTTACTTTTTTGTTTTTTTTTCTCAAAATTTTTCTTATACTTCAACTATTGAAATATAAACATATAGGTAAATAACAAAAAAAAAATCACAAATCATCATGTTAGTTAAATATTTGATAAATTTGAATTATTATATATCTAAAACGTTTCTATTGTAAGAATCAGCTTTGCATACACGAATTTAATTAAAAGAAGAATTAAAAAAAAAACAATTGATTTGTATAAATACGTAACAAATAAACAAAAAGTTATTATGTAAATTTTAACTTTTTAATTATTAATATATATAATATATTGCGATGATGAGATAATGACAGTTTATGATCTTTCATATGTATGTACGATGTGTGCGTGTGTTTACGCTCCATATATAAGAACACTTTGACGATTTTGCTATAAAATATTCTCGAGGATTCCAGTTTTGACGATTATGATGGTAACATAATATTATAGATAAATATTATATCATCGACGAAGAGAAATTCATGGAAATAGATTTAATTCCTTTTTACTTTACTTTACACGAGAAAAATTTAAGATTTCAAAAAATCATTGATATTTTTGAGAAATATTTATGCATAAGTGTTGATCATTTAAAAAATTTTACAAAGTTCAATTTTTCAAGATTTAAAAATGTATAAAAATTATATATAAATATATATATAAATATATTATCAATATTGAAACAGTATGGAAACACTTTATTAACTACATGTATAAGCGATTAAGAAAATATTACTATGAATTTCTCAAAGAAAAAATAATAATAATTAAAAAAAATAATAATAATAATATGTAACATGGAAAATGTAACAACGACTATTTGATTTTCCATTACAATCACAAAGTTAAAATAATAATCATTAAAATGAACTTTTTAAAGCTGTTTTGTAATTAAAGAAGCCTCTTCAGTGTCGCCTTGTGAAATATATATATATCTATTATATTTCCCGACTGACATTCGAGAGATCCGTGGCAAGTGAGAGTAACAGTCGTTTAACATATTTCCAATACCAATAAAGTTATAATCCCAAAATTTCGTTGCATTATATAAAAAAAGAAAGGAATGAAAAAAAAAATGATGATGATGAATGAGTATATTTATTTCTCGACTGTACTGTCTTCGTTATAAAAAAAAAAAGCAAGAAGCAAACGGAAAACACAAAAATCAAAAAAATGAACGATCCTCGAACGAATCTAACATCACAAACGTAGGTTCTTTATAGATAAAAAAAAAGAAGAAAAACAAAGTCTGTGAGTGGATGAGAGAATAAAAGAGAGAGTATAAAAATAAAAAAAATAAAAAATAATAAGCAAGTGAGATATAGGCAAAAAGAGAGAGTAAAAAAATTTTGCGATTAAAGTTTTAAAAAAAAAAAAGTACAGAAAGGAAAAAAAAGATAAAAAATATTTAAAAAAAAAATAAGGGTTTAAAAAAAAAATAACAATTCTTGTGTCTGATTCTGCGTCGCTTCGCGTCACTTTCTCTTTTTAATTGTCACTACGTCTCGTGTGTCGATTAATTAACCCGTGTTCGTTCTCTCTCACGAGGCGCAGTGAGCTCGTCGCGAGAAATAAAAAAAAAAAAAGGAAAAGAAAAATTAAAGGAAATGAGAAAAAAATTGAAAGAGAGGCAAAGAAAGAGAATCCCAAATAGAGGCGCTTTATTCGAAAGCCAAGACATAAAAAAAGGGAGAATAGGGCGAACAGATAGAAAGAAAGAAAAAAAGAAAGTGTGGAAGTGTGAAAGAGAGAGAGAGAGAGGCTTGATGTGTGAGAGAATGATAAAGAGAGACTCTCCTTCGGCTCGAACTTTAAAACAATTATAAATATTATACATAATTAACATTAATTATACATAAATATCGTCCCGCGTCGCATCCCGGGAGAATTTGTCGTCGTTTTCGCTGTTTTTTCTACCTCTTCTTTAGGGAATCGCGTGGTTTATTCGTTGATATAATGATGATGGTGTTGATTATGATGATAATGATGATGGTGATGATGATGATAATTATTATTATTATAACAATAAAATTTGAAGTTTAAAACATAAAAAAAAAAATAATAAATAAAAATATGGAACAAGAATGAAGTAGAGAAGTAAAGGAGATGAAATGATTGAATTGAAGAGGAGCGAGTACGTGGAAGAAAATAAAAAAAAAAAGGAAGTTGATGTGTTGGATAAAAAAGTAGAACAGAAACGAATGCGCACACATTAAAAGCGCGAAAAAGAAATGATGGTAGGATAGATTAGCCACTGCTATTATAGTGGTGAGGCAGATGGAGCAAAGTTAAGTCGTTTGAAAAAAAAAGAAAAAAAGAGGGGGGAGGGGGGAATTACGTGCAATGTTGCAATTGCAGTCAGAAACATAAAATAAAAAAAAAATGAAAAACTTTAATTATATAAAGTATACACACAAAAAAAAAAAACGTGAATGAAAGAAAAATAATTATACGAATGAATTACATAAGATATATCTCCTCTCTCTTCTCACTATGATATAAAATATAAAATGAAATAATTAATTCTATCTCTCTTTGCTACCAAGTTGTACTTATTCATAACTAATTTACTTGTACAAAAATGTGTTAAATAATAATAATATTAATAATAATAATAAATACATAATATATAAAAAAAAATATTCATATGTTTCAATTTTATTTATTCGATAAACCCTTTTTCCTGCCTATGGTTTTTTTTAGTGAATAAGCTCTTCTGAAAATAAAATGTTGGATTATAGGAAGTTTTTTTTTAATTTGATTAATCAAATAACAGTAAATTTTGTGAAAAAATATTTTTATTAATTAGATATACCATGATAGAAAATAATTGAACTAATCAGGCAGTTGTTTTTTTCAACAATTTTAAAGAATCTGATTGTCTATTCACTTGTGTTAATTGAGCCTGTACATTTGCTAATCTAACGGTTAAATATAATGCGTCTTGAAACGATTTTTGTGCGGATTTCAAGCTTTGTGGCACAAGTACACCAAACCATTTTATTGGATTCTGTAATTCTTCTGTTTCTTCGCTATTTTTCTTATAACTGATATCAAAATTTGGAATATCTTCCTTGTCAGTTTTTTCATTCTTAGCATAAGTCGTTTCTAAATTGTACAATGATTTCATATCGTTTTCTTCACTCGGTATTTGCAACATTCCAACGCTTTCTTTTCCTCGGATATATCGAGCTTTGGCTAAATCTATATGTCCTTGTCGGATCAAATTTTCCAACTGAACTGTCATTTCTACTTTTTTTTCTATCAATTCCAAATGTTCAATCGCTAAGTTATCCAGTGCCTCGCATACCTCCTCTACACTTTTGTCTGTATCCTGAAAAATATATTAAAGTACTTCTTAAATCTAAATAGAAAAATAATATTATAAATTTTTTAATTTTTATTAGCAAATAAATTTTAGTAATTTAAAAAAAAATACGGTATTAGAAATATTTAGATCTCTATTAAATGGAAAAATTATTTCAAAAGTAATAAGACGTTGCTATTATATTTAAACAAACACTATCATTTATATTTTGATTAAACTTTAGTAAATATATTACCTTTAATTTAGGACGAAATCATTTTTTAATTTTACCTAAATATTTTATTTAATAAACGTCGTTTATATATGTGAAAGTCATTAAAACTTCTATCAATTGGTAAATATTTATCTAACAAATATACATCTGGACAAGTTCTTATAATTCTATAATTTTTTAAAAATGGCTCAATCATATTTACTGTACGTTCTCTTACAACTATATGACTAGGTAAGTCGACTAAACTTTTGTTTGAATAATTATTATCTAGCCATATCATTGGATTGGAAAAAAATTGATCTGTTTCATCATGATAATCTTTTATTCTTTCTAAATTAGGCTCACAAGTTAAGAAGCGCATAGAGACATTTTGATGCAAATGACTATAATAGGGGGTGGCATGGCAATTAGTTAAAAACAAAATATTAACTTTTGATGGATTGATAGTTTGTATATCATTTCTAAGATGTTTCATAACATCTAATGCTCCATGTTGATAAAAAACAGAAAAGAAAAGTCCAGGTATTATATTAGTGATGCACAATAAAAAGATGAATAGATATTTCTTTGATTTAGTTGTTTTTGATTTTAATAAGTTTTCATGGATGACATAAATAAACATTGGCAGTAAAGGAAGAATAAATCTAAATTCTTTATGAGGAATCATAGAGTAGATACATATGCTCCAAATAGCAGTAAAACTTAAAATTAGAGACTTGTAAAATAAGATATAATTTTTTGAAGCATTAAATAATGCAAAGAAGAATAAAACATAATTTATGCCAAGTATAACTAGTAGACCTGAACTAAAATACCAATATTTATGCCATTGTCCATATTGTGCAGAAATGTTATTAATAACATTAATTTTAAAGAATTCATATGGAGTGAAAATAAATTTTTTGTAACACATTACATCAATAGTTGTTGAAATAACAGCACATAGAGAGCCTATAAACACATAGCGAGGAAGAAGAGTTATGTTTTTATAAAGATGATAGGAACATAAAGGTAGCCATATAACAGCAGCAGTTGGTCTTGCAAAACACAATAAACCAACTATCCAGATAAACTTTAAATTTTTTCTTGGATTATCTCTCCAAGGATATTCAGATAACGCAATCATAGTCAAGCATGTTTCAAAACTATTAATTAAAGTTCTACTTGCACAATAATACCAAAACCAGTTAATGCAAAGATTAAATAAAGCAAGTTTACTGCCAGACCACATATAAAATTTATACTCTGCATAAGCACACAAAACAGCATGAAAAATCCTTGGTAAGTATATTAACAAATGAACGTTATCAAGATGTAGAAACTTTAAAATTGAAAATAAAATAGAAAATACAAATGGATACAAATAGCTCCTAATTCCAGTATGCCACTCCCAAGTCAAATATCCATAATCAAAAGTTAACTTATGAGCTACTTCAACTGATTGCCAATATTCATCAGGCACGTGGTAAGTTTGAACAATAAAAACAGAACTTATTCTCCATATAAGAAGAAAGAGAAAAATTTTACTGTGCAATAATCTTGAATAAATCATGATGTGAAATCTAAAAAAAAGAAAAATAAAACAAGGTTATGTATATCAACTTTTATTGACCTCACGTTTCTCTGTAGTAATATTGATTTTTTTTTTCAATGAAACATACCAATTTTAAATGTTTATTTTGGTTAATAGATGAGATGATTAATTCAGTGTTATGCAGTTAATACGCCTTCATGTACAAACAAATTTATTATATCAAACTTTTTTTAGATAAAAAAAAATTATTTTATTAGTGTTAAACATTTTATGTTGTACATACGTGATCCATTAAACTGCTAT
The DNA here is from genome assembly GCA_030522805.1 of Leptomastidea abnormis. Taxonomy (NCBI): domain Eukaryota; kingdom Metazoa; phylum Arthropoda; class Insecta; order Hymenoptera; family Encyrtidae; genus Leptomastidea; species Leptomastidea abnormis. Next base: position 10,958 of record JAPYZE010000813.1, read on the forward strand.
TGTATTGATGATACTATTATATTTATCAAGTGGTCCCTTAATTACTAATTATGTAAATGCAATTTTGTAATAAACGATATTTGCTCCGTTTTCTATGGATTTATATATTTACTGTTTACATTCATAATTCTATTATCATAAATCTGCTCCAAAACTGCGCGCGCATAAGTAAACATGTGACATTTGACTTCTTTAGTTCTCCTTCTCTCTTAGTTCTCTGTTGTTCTCTTGTCTTCTGCTGTACCTATTTCCATCCATAATTTTTGATGATAACATCTTGCTCGAAATTTATCTCCAAAATTTTAATTCAATAATAAAATAATTGTTTCTGATGTTAATAAGCTTCAACATTTTAATCAATAAATTAATAACGCAAAAAAATGCAAGCACTCCATTTAAGCAAATTTTTTTAATTTCTTTTTTTTCTAATTAAATTATACAATATTGTTAACAGCTTTATTAAAATTTCTACTATAAAAACTGCACGAAATATACATAAAAAATGTATTAATTCAACAAAACGTTTGATTTAATTATTAGATACTAAAATATCTCAAGCAACTGTTTATTCCTTTTATTTATTAAAAAAAAAAGTCAAAATTAAAAGTCAATCGTAATCGTTATGTATAGTCGTAAATAAGAAACTAAAAAAAATAAATAAACGACTGCAATTACTCCGGTCCTCGAGCACATAAAAATCGAAAAACATTAATCTATGCATCAAAGAAGCCCTTATAAAAAATAAATTGATCTTAGTGTATATAGTATTTCATCTATATACACAAAGCTACAGTCTACAATACACCTACATGTTACATACACAGAACAGAATAGGTAGCCCGGCGCAGCGCATAGCTACAAAAGCCCGGCCCCCGCTAGATATGCAATGCAGGTATATATATAGGTAGTATATAAGATCTATATCTATATGGCGCTTTTGCTTGCATTGCACACACTCTTAGACTACGAGTAGGTGTATTGTGTGTTCGCGCGCGGGTGGACATATATCATCAATCATAAAACGGGATGATTTTAAAGGGGTAAATCGTGTGGCGGACGGTGGTGGTTTGGTAGGCTGGCTGCATGCAGAGCGTGTGTGTCTTTTAAAAAACTAACAACTCCAAACTGAGAGCTGCTGCTGCTGCTGGCTGCTGCTCCACGAAATCCACGGGACGCGAATGCAGCGCGAAGAAGTGAAGCAGCAGTGTGCTACACGTAACCCAGCACCAGTGCAGCGCATAGGGTTTTGATAACGACGAAGAGATTCTCTTCGTTTGCCTTCGATGTTTGGGCTTTTCGACCGAGGATAACAACGACGAGAAGGATTTTTAAATGCCCTTGGAGTCTGTTGTTATACGACGCCGGCCAACTCATTAGCCTAACTTATTATCACTGGATTTTTGTTAAACTCTCTATTCTCATTCTGCCACTGGTGCTGTTATTGTTATTGTTATTGTTGTTGTTGTTATTGCTGATTTGATAATTACTTTGAGACAGAACTGAAAGAGGACTGTCAAGAAGAAAAAGAAGATGCTACTGTTTCATAGGAAGTGTGGGGATCGAGTGAGCCTTATCAATAATCAATGCACTGCTGTGAGAAATGTCTCAGAGTATAACTATGGTCTGGTGTTCAGTGCTGAACCTCTTAAAGATGATGAGGTGTTTCAAGTACGCATTGATAAAAAGGTAAATCTTGTTTTTTTCATTGTTTTGTGAAAATATTAATAAGATTTGTATAAATGTTTGTTTTTGAAAAAAGTTCAAAGTAATAAGTTTATATAATTTTTGTAGATGATGATTTGGAGCGGAAGTATAGAAATTGGAGTAACAGCCTGTGATCCTGAATTTACAACTTTACCAGATTCTGCCACTAGTTTAACGCAAGGTTCTTGGATCATGATTGGATCTAGCATTGTTCATGATGGAGAACCTATTTTAGAATTATATGGAACAGATCTCAGTACATTAGAAGAATCTAATACACTTGGAGTTTGTAGGACTTCAAAGGTATAATTAATTTTTTCTTTTAGAATATTAATATAGTATTGCTGTTTTTAATACTAAAAGATTAAACAATTTTTTAGGGAGAACTTGTTTTTTATGTAAATGGCACACCTCAAGGGATAGCAGCAACTGGTATCCCATCAAGAGTTTTTGCTGTGATTAATATGTATGGCAATTGTATTCAAGTTTCAACAGTACAGCCTAACATAGGTCCATCGATAAACAATGATGAACCAACAAGCCATCAAATTGAAATTAATAATGACTACACTATGGATGAAGTTCCCAGTTCCTCAATAACAAACTTAGTAGCTAACTTAAATGTCAATCATAATGTTCTACCAAAAAATCCTAGTTTAGCAGCCATTAGAGAAGATAGATTGAGGTTTCATGAAAGAGTGGGATCCTTGGTTAAATTGTCAAATAATGCTCGTACAGCTGAAAGAAGAAGGCCATTGGATGAATTTAACAATGGAGTTGTAATGACTCACAGACCATTACGTGATAACGAACTTTTTGAAGTAATTCAATTTATTTTTTAATTCACATTTCACAAATTTACAGAACAATAAATTTACAATTTTTATGTACATTACAGATTCGTATAGATCGACTGATTTATAAATGGTCAGGAAGTATAGAAGTTGGAGTTACCACGCATAGTCCAACTGCCTTAGAATTTCCAGCAACAATGACAAATATGCGATCTGGTACAACAATGATGTCTGGTTGCGGTATATTGATCAACGGGAAAGGCACTCAACGCGAATACGGCGAGTTTAACTTAGACGAACTACGCGTAAGTGTTTCATTTTCATTGTTTTAACTTTCTTCAATAACAAAATGTATTCAAACATATTTTTGTTAAAATATTTTAGGAAGGTGATAGAGTGGGTATGATAAGAAAAACCAATGGCAATCTACATTATTTTATAAACGGTCTCGATCAGGGTATTGCTGCAAAAGTCCCCCCTACGGTTTGGGGTGTTATTGACTTATATGGAATGACCGTTAAAGTTACGATCGTAGATCGCGATGAAAGAGAGGAGCAAAATCTCGTTACTAGAAGAAATGCATTGCATTTAAATGGCATTAATGGTTTGTATTTTTAGAAATCCATTAATTAAATTAAAAAAGGAATATGTTATAATTAAGTAAGTTTTTTACATGATATAGAAATAGGCGAAGCTGACGAGCCTGTAGATAGATTAATGTTTCATGCATGCTGTGGTACACGAGCTGATGTAATAAATAACGGACGCACAGCTCACAGACCTAAGTAAGAAATTTTCCTAAAATTTAAAATTTTAAAATCGAAATTCATTTTTAATCTACAATAATTTTGTAATAATTAGTGCGGTCGACGATTTTAACAACGGTGTCGTATTGACCTCGAGGCCATTGAGAGCGAACGAACTATTCGAGGTAAAACTGGACAAAATAGTAACAAAATGGGCTGGTTCTATTGAGATAGGCGTTACCACACATTCTCCAACGGAACTTGAATTTCCATTCACTATGACAAACGTTAGGTGAGTACATATATTTACTCGCTCAAAAGAAATAAGAACGAACGATTGCACATCTGCTCTGTTTATTATGATTAGATCAGGCACGTGGATGATGACAGGCAACGGAGTTATGCACAACGGCACGACGATGATTGATCAATACGGCCAGAACCTTGACAGACTGCAGGTCGGTGATCGGGTTGGCGTCATGCGTAAAGATAATTCGACCTTGCACTTCTTCGTGAACGGAGCGGACCAGGGCGCAGCGGCAACTGGTGTACCTGAACGAGTTTACGGTGTCATTGATCTTTATGGCCAAGCTGCTCAAGCGACCATTGTTGATAATTCGGATTACTGTAGTCCAACAACTATAAATTCCAGCCTTAGTAATACAACATTATACTGGTGCGTGGATATAATTTTTTTCCAATAATTTTAACTCAGTTGTGTTTTAAACTCTTCAAAATAATATTTTTTTCTTTTTGTATTTAGTGATTTGCGTTTTCACCACGTGCATGGTAAAAATGCTCGCATTTCAAATAATGGTCTAACAGCAGCACGACCTAGAGCTTTAGGCGAGTTCAATGATGCAATTGTTGTGGCGAACCGAGCGCTACGTGACGGCGAAATGTTTGAGGTTTCTATTGATAAAATGGTAGATCGGTGGTCTGGAGCAATTGAGGCTGGAGTCACTGCTATTAGGTTGATACACGTTTTTGAATCTTTGATTATTAAATATTGAGTAAAACTCAATTATAAATTTTTTAACAATCACTCATTTTTACTAAAGGCCCGACGAACTCGAATTCCCTCCAACAATGACCGACATCGATCACGACACTTGGATGCTATCAGGCTCAACAATAATGCGTGACGGCGTTACGATACGAAATAATTACTCCTGTGATTTAGACAAACTCGTTGTGTGCAGTCGTGTTGGCATGATGAGATTTGCCGATAGCAGTCTACATTTTTATCTCGACGGTATAGATCAAGGCCCAGCATTTAGCGATCTACCGACTCATGTCTATCCGGTCATCGATCTCTACGGCCAATGTGCTCAAGTGAGTATATTATATTTTTATTTCGATGCTTTAAATTTTTGGCTCGAAGTGCTTGATCTATCAATCACATGTTAACATTGTAGTACGACTAAAAATATAATGCAATAGTATTTTTATTCTGTTGAATAAAAAATCTAGTTTTTCAAAATGTAGGCCATTATGTCATCTATGTTATTAAAATTGCAGGTAACAATAGTAGTGCCAGAACGGCGAGATATAGCTCTACAACCTTACCTGCCCTCGGAGAACAGCACAACGTCACAGCAGCCAACTTCGGTAGTTCAGCCACAAGCTCAAACCGAGGTGACTCACAAATTTCACGAATCAGCTGGTTTGAATATTCAACTTGACACAGGCCGCACAGTAGCGACGCGTTGTCGAGAATACAGTAATGCTGTACTATTAAGCGAAACAGTGCTCGAGAATAACGAACTGTTCGAGATCAGCATCCAGGAAGTAGCACCAGAGTGGAGTGGCTCTTTGAGGATCGGTATCGTAAGCAATGAGACCGGCAGCTGGCTGACTTCAATGAACTTCGTCCAAGTAATGACATCGATACCCGCAGATGCTTGGTACCTTACAGGCAATCAAGTTCGCCATAAAGGCCAGTGCCTCTGTCTTAATTACGGTCCAAGTCTTGACTGGCTGCGCGTGAATGATAAAATCGGTCTCAAGCGTACCAGCGAGGGCAACCTCAAGTTCTACGTGAATCGTGAAGACATGGGTGTCGCAGCGACTAATGTGCCTGAGCTTTGCTATGCAGTAGTCGAGCTGTTCGGTAGTACCGTGGCTGTGTGCATAACAAGTACGAAGCAACAAAATGCTGCCATATCCCCAAGCGCAAGCCTTCGGCTGCAAGACTCTCTTGAGTTGCTTCTCGATCCAGTGCCACCTGGTATTCGTAATGATGTCGGAATGGATGCCTCGATTGATGCCTGTGCAGAAGGAAAGCTGCTGAACGATGCTGCAGCTACGCCGACACAGGTGACAGCCTCATTGGCTGAGATGGATTGGCCTTACGAATTCCACGAAAATCACGGTAGAAACGTGCAACTTGAAAAGAAGAATATTGCTAGGAGGGTCGCAAGCTACAACCAAGGAGTTGTCATGTCTAGCAAGCCTTTGATAAGGAACAAACTCTTCCAAGTCAAAATTGAAAAGATCAACGAACGATGGGTATCTGGTATGCTTTGTGGAGTCACTTGCGTCTCTCCTGACAAGGTGGTGTTCCCAGTTACTGCTTTGGGCTTTAAGAAACATTCATGGATTATATGTAGCGATTGGATATCGCATAATGGAACGAAGGTGCGATCGTCTTATGGAGCAAATCTTGAAAATCTACATGCGGGTTCAAGTGTAGGTTTACTTCTCGATGAAGACGCTCGTCTTCATTTGTATGTAAACGGACAGGATCAAGGTGTTGCGGCTTCGGATTTACCGACTTACGTATATGCTGTTATCGATCTTTATGGTCAATGTGAACAAGTATCGATCTTAGGACCTAGTGCAGACACACACAATTTCAATGATTATGAGCATTCAGTAAGTGAGACAAGAAATATCCTGGGTAGATTGGCTATTGAGACTGATGATGGAGAAAATTCGCGAGAAAAGGCAGATCTTGAATGTCATGAAAAAGAGAATGGTGCGGCAGTATTGTTGGATGAGCCACCTGACGTTTTACTTGGAACTGCAGAACAAAGTGAAGCTAGCAATAGCAAAGGTACGTTAAAGTTTAACATACATTTTTTTTTCAGCAAAATAATTATTGTATTACCTTTTTTTAGCAGAATTAAAACAGGCTTCAGTATCATCTGTGTCTTCTAGCAGTCTACAATGTAATACGAATTATATGGAAAATATGGACAATAGTACAGATCTACTTTCTACATCTGACAACGGTGCCTCTGCTATACCAGACAACAATGTCTACGGAGACAAAGAAGTGCCAATACCAATAACTCAAATACAAAGTACAACATCTCAACCTGATACGAATATCGTAGCAGAGGAAAACAGTTGTGAAGGTAGTAGCAGCTCGGATCGTGATTCCTGCTCCAACGTTGAATTAAACAACGCGACAAATATCAATATTAGAAATGGATCTGCCATCAATACCGCAAATATGAGCAGTTTAAACAATGCCATCAATGGAAGTAACGCCAATAATGCAATTAACGAAAGCATAGCTTCAAATAGTTCGCAGAATAACAGTAACAACAACAACAATAATAATAACAATAACAGTAATAATAATAACAACAACAACAACAATAACAGTGCTTCGACGACGGTGATAACGACGACGACATCATCGATAACGATGACGACGGCGTTAACAACGACGATGACGACGACGACGGTGACGGTGACTACGACGACAACGACGAACAGTAATATTCGAGCATGCCATCCAACCTATTGTGCGCCCACCACACCACAGGAACTTGTATTAAATCTTCAAAGACATTCCTTGGTAAATTACATCTTTTGAAATATTTAATCAGTATAAATAATACTTTTTTTTTTAATTGACAAAATGTTTTTTTTTTTTCATGTGCTTTAGGGCTTTCAGGTACCCAACAATTGTTTGCCAAATAATATACTAAGCAGCACTCAGGCCTTTTCAACGCACCCTTCGATGCCGTCCACACCCCTTACGACGAGTAATCTTATTAACACAACGCCGCCGAAAAAATGCGAATATTTAAAGGCCTGTGTGCGCTTAAAAAATTCTCTGGTTCTACCTGACGAGTTCTTTTCGCTCGATGAGGTGCTCTGCTATTGTAATTCCTGCTTTAAAGCTGATTCGGATGCTCTCGTTTGTAAAAAAGGCGAGCCGTTGGCCGAGTTTGCTGTACCCGTAGGCTGGGTAAGGTTTCCGTTAAAACAAAGCATTAATGCCAATCAGATACCGTTGAGTACCACTGACAAGTGGCACGTTGCCTTTTACGGCACGAGAATTGATACTGTCAGGTAAGTCGGACAATCGATGATCAATATGTGACGAAATTTTATAAATATATACAAAAGATATTTTTTTCTCGTATAGATCGATTCTTGATAGAGGTGAATTATTAACGAAAGAGCAGCTGGATGCTGATTCGTTAACAAGTGATACAATCAGTGAAAACCAAAATCCTCAAGTAATATTTTCACCAAATATTAAATATGCAAGTTCTGAAGAATATAGCAAGCAATACTCGTGAGTTTTTAAATTTTAATGTTGTAGGATTTTTTTAGACTGTTAAATTAATTCGAAAACTTATTTATTATAGATATATTGATACTGAATCAAACAAGAAAGTCAATGCATCGACGGCCTTCCAGCTCCTCGTTAAACCTGGCTCATATACAACTACTAGCAAGAAAGATGGATTAGAATCTCAGCTAGAAAGCATAGAATGGGCTACCAAAGAAACGGGGGCTACAGTTATAATAGCCCTTCTTATTCACCTTGATAGATTTTAGAACGAAACTTTTGTTAAATAGCAAATGTTATCGTAGAAATGTTCGTGCACAAGCATTTTAACGTAGTTGTCTTTCATTATGATTCTCGAAAGTCGTACACGTGTAAGAAATCTTAAAGTTTAATCATCGGCAACAATATTTTTTTATTCTATGACATAAAAAATATACTCATTTATAATACTTTTCGTTTGCTAATGCTTACATCAGATTTTCAAAATTTAAGAAAAAGTCAAAGATTTTCTTTTACGCTAATCAGATTTGTAAAATCACCAAAAAAATTCAATTGAGTACTTAAAATCACTCATTTGAAATTGTAAATATTATTGTTTACCAAAACTTATACTAAGTCATTCAAATTCATTTGGTAAATTATTGATCTAGTTAAATTTTTTTTTTTTATCAGTATTGTATTCAATATGTGAATTAAAAAAAAGAAATCCATATTTTTTGTAACTCTTACCAATATGCACCGACGAAAAGGTGAAGCGTTTTATGATATGAAATATAAAAAAACGCTATAATTTAATTTTATATTGTATTTAAATTTTAACATAGACTAAGTTTAAAAATAAGGCAAATCAATTAAATTAATAATTTGTAAGTCACGCGATAAATTTGCTATTAAACATCAAAAAATTATTGGAAATCTACGAATATGAAACTGCGCTTCTTAATCAAGAAAATGAACTGAAAAATATTTCTCTGTTTATTATTTTTTTAAAGAGAAATTTTATTTTTCCCGGTAAAATAATTCTTAATCAGTAAACTTGAAAAAAAAAAAAAACGATTGCCATCGTTTTGTTATAAATATGTATATGAACGTGTGCAGCGAATCGAGCGATAAGGATATTTTATTGTAAATCATGGAACGAATGCATTATATTACACGCAAGTATAAAGCTTGTACGACGAGAATGAATAGATTAATTTTTATGAAATATATAACAACACTTGAACTGTTAATTATTAAATTGCTTTGCAAATGTATAGTAATATATATAAGCGGCCACATTACACAACCGCTCAACCAAACAAATCACTCACACAAGCAGTAAAACGTTGCAATTCTCACACCAACATTTACTAGTAAATGAAAAAAAGAAATACAATATTTTTAGTTAGCAAAAAAACACAAATTTTGCCTACCATTTATTGAAAAATTTTCAAATTGTATATTTTAAATTGGTACAATATCTCTCTCTATATATTTATATATAATTTAAACATCTCTACAAGATTCATATAAATAATGGAATAAAATATATATATATATAGACCTATATATATTATTTTTCAAAACATCAAAGGCATTATTTTATTTTTTTCATTCTGCGACAAGAATCAAAATCATCCTGTAGCTATATAATATTCATATATTACCGGGCAGCGCTTTTTTTTTTTGTCTTATTTATAACAGTTAACAACAAATATAGAAGTTTTACATCGAATCAACAGCGCAGCCTCTGAGCATCATTATTATTATTTTTTTTTCTTTTTATTACACATCTAATTACACGTTAATCCAACGTCAGACGTATATTATCTTCTTATACCCATACTCGAACACTCTGATCCCAAGAGCAACTTACAAGTGCCATACCATTACCAGACATTGACAGGGAAGTTATACGATTATCATGACCAGCCAAGACAGCTGAAAAAAAAAAAATACCTATCATTATTTCCCTCCCAAAAAAATTAATTTTATCCTCTCACAATAAAAAAAAAAAATACATACTGTTATGCGTGGTCTTAAGAGTATCCCAGCAATGAATATCCTTTTCATCAGTACCACAAAACATGAACCTTCCACTAAACGAAAGAGCACAGGAAGTAAAGCCTGGATTACCGCTTGGTGGTTTGTATGAAGCAACTTGCTGATCTGATCTAATATCCCACATACGTGCACTTTTATCTTCTGATGCTGTTGCAAATCCGTAACCCGATGGATGATACTTTGTTCATAAAACAAAACAAAAAAAAAACAACTTTTATTTTGAAACAATTATTATTTTTTTTCTTTTGCTTGTCCGTCTGACCGTACACGTATATTATCTACTTACGCTGATGCAAGAAAGGTATATACGTATATATACGCTTCTACGAATCAGCGTAAGCTCATTAACCGCAAAAGTTGATAATCCGATTGTTTCTTTTGTGTGCCATAATTGACACAGAGAGCAAAACTACGTAAAAAAAAAAAAAACAATAATTATAAAAAATAATACATGTATCAACTTACGCATACGGAATTGACATCAGCTTCGTGTCCAAAGAAGGTTTGCTTGGCTTTTTCATTACTCAATTCCCTAACGTCCCAAAGCTTAATAGTTCGATCGACCGAACCGGTCAAAAAAGTGTTCATGTCGGAAGCCAAACTTAAACTTGCAATATCACCCGCGTGTCCCGGAAAGTCAATCGTTTTTTTATTCGCCTCAAGATCCCAAACGCAACTGTAAAAAATCAAACAAGAAAAGTATAATCATTTTACATAAATTAATCATAATTTACATGATAAATCACAAATAAAAAAAAAGAAAATTAGGTAATAATAAACTCACATCTTCATATCACCAGAGCCAGTAATCAAATGTCCATCATCGAGAAATCTACATGATGATAAAAAACCTTCGTATCCAAGAAATTCACGAGTTATCTTAGCGACACCGGAAGCGTCGCGATTATTAACGTCATAGACGGTACAAGCATTATCCATACCGCCACAAGCGATAAAATTACCAGATGGTGCAAATGCAACTGACATTACCCAAGCTGAACGTAATGGTATTACTTGGACTTTATTACCTGTCCATGTGTCCCAGATTATTAGTTTACCGTCTAGTGAGCCTGTGACGCAGTGCCTATATAGAAAACAAAAGCAAAAAAAAACAAAAAATTAGGACATGTATTGTAATGTATTTTTGTCGATTTACAAAAAGTTTTAATTTTATTTTTTTTTCATTTTCGACTGAATTATATCGTTGAAAAATAAATATAACTTGTGTGTTTTATAATGTTGTACGCGGTTACGTTATACTGTCTTTGGCCGACAAGCTCAAATTTAATCCGCACTTATTTAATTATCCTCCGTATTTTTTTTTTCTGTACGTTTTCATTTCGAGTAGATATAGTTTTCTTCGGTCAAGTTAAAGTAATAAAGTTTTTTTTTTTATATAATATGCAAAAAAAAAAATAATTAAAAATTATTGTACTTATGAAAAAACATTAGACTTAATTAAAAGAAATAATTATCTTAATTTGTATGGTAATAATACTAAATTACATTTATCTACAAGAGAACAATAATACATCGAATATAATTTCATGAGAAAATTCAACATATAACTTTAATACCGAGTAATTTGATAAATAAATTAAAATAAAATGTACTTATGTTTTGTTATATTATATAATATACTAAACCTGCTATCTCCACTGTAATGTACTGAATTGACTTTGTTAATGTGTCCTTTGAGATTTCTTTTTGTAGTTAGTTTAACCTTCGGTACGTCTCCCGCGCTGCCGCATACTGACTCCCATGTTGTGTCCTGTTGTTTCTTTTGGTCTTCCTATGAATTTTTTAAAAAACAATTTTTTTCTTTTTTAAATATAATCTATTGAAAATAGTTTTTGAACAATGTTATTTTTTAATTTAAAATGACAAGTCTGTAAACTGCACATTAATCAAAATATTACGTTATCTATTACCTTATCGAAAATTTAATAAAAGTAATTCATTAATTTATAAAAATAAATAAAGATCAAAGCAAATAAAAAGAAAAGAATGGAAAAAAAATCGCATTTAATTCTTACATAAACTTTTGTCTCACAGCTAATAGATTGTAAGGTTTCTTTTATAGGTATATACCTTGAATTAACTTTTTAAAATTAAATGTAAAATAAAAAAAAAGTCCTTTACCTAACTAAAAACTGAACATAAAAATTACATCATTACTAAATTTTAAAATGAAAAAAAAAATATCTTTCTACAAATTTTTATATCAAAAACCAATTTAAACAAAAAAAATCAGCAAATATTTCGTCAAAAAAACAAGTCAAAAAAAAAAAAAAAAAAAAACGAAATCCCCACACACATAATACCATTCCCTCCAAAAAATCATTCAAAACAAAAATAATAATATAAAAAAAAAAAAAGAAAAATCTCCTACCTTGCACTTGTTGATCAAATCATCAAGCTCCTTTTTAAGTTCTACAGTCTCAGCATCGTCCTTCCCCATGACTCCTCAACCGTTCACCAAAGAAAAAAAAAAACAACAGCAATATCCACCAAAAAATATCTCTCTTCTATTCTCAAGCAAATATCTATCCAGCAAGTTTTCTTCAACACTAAATTATTCTTCAATACTTAATAATAATAATAATTATCTATCTCCAACAATATATCCTCTCTTCCCTACTTTCTTTCTCAATATATCTCTGCGATATACCTCTCAGCAGCAGCAGCAGCAACTCGAGCAAGCAGTAACAGCAGTAGTAACAGCGTTATTGGTCAGCCCGTAGCCGCGGGCGTTCTGGTAAAAGCAGCAGCGCGCGCGAAAGAGAGACGAAGTAGAAGAAGTAAAAAAAAAGGAAAAAATATATAAGGGTCGTGCAAGAGACCACCTACTATTCACTGCTACCACTGCTATATGTACGGGGAAGCCCCCCAGGGCTTGCAAGTCTCCTATATCCTATATATACTATATCCTCTCTCACTCACTCACACACTCTCTTTTTTGCTTCTCTCCTTCTTTCTGGGCTCTCTGACTCGACTGACCCAGTAATCGTATTAAAGCAGCGCTCCAATCCCATTTGGTAGTAGGTATATAAGGTATTGAGAGCTACTGGCTTGCTTGCTGGCAGGCTGCTGGTTGCTGCTGCTGCTACCGGTGCGCATTTTCTCTTTCTCTCGCGCTGCTCCGGGCGCGGCCAACGCAAGAGAGGAAGAGGAGCTCTCCGGGGGTGGTATTGGTATACCTATATCTATATATATATATACCAGTTTCTCTCCCTTACTTATTGCCTACTTACCCTCTCTTATATGTATATCCTATATGTATATACAAGTACCCCTCTCTCTTGCTCTCTTTCTCTCTCTCTCTATTTTCCTCCTATATTGGTAGGCTTTTTGTATATATGTGGATATATGCTTTTCTGAGTATATAGATAGGTGCATATACTGATGACTAAGTCGATTAACGGCGTCGATAGGCACGCGCCGCGCGCACAAGTACATACATATATATACATACATTTACTTGTAGGTAGGTATATATATATTATAAAAACCCTCCAGTCAACAGCAGGCAACTCAAGTATATTATATGTTTACCTACAGGTATATATGTATAAAGCGCGCAAAATCAAAGTCTTTTACAAAAGAGGATGACACGTGTGTGTCGTCGTGAGTACCTATATAATATGTGTCTGTGTATATGCTCTCTCGAGTTTTACGTAAGTTCCGGACGACGCGGCGATGAGAACGGCTGATTATTATAAAGCTCTATACTTACTTGCGATGTCCTTTGAAATTGAGAATATATAGCTTTTTATGCGGGAGATGGACGATGCGAGAAAGAGAGAAAAGGGATGATTATATAAATATAATAATTTTTAATATGAGAAATGCATTTCAGCTATTATTTATGTGTATTAGAGGTCTTTTGTGTAATTATTATTTACGCGTAGTACCTATAGGTATATGAGCTTGCAAGAGAGGATAATTTTATTTTACATGTATATGTAGGTATATGTACTTTAAAGTATGCGATGAGAGCTTTTATGCGAGTTATAAAATATACCTATATGTGCGTTAATATGTACCTATATTATTCTATTTTACAAATGAAAAATCAAGTAATCTAGTTTTTATTTTAAATGTGCTTTTGAGCTTTTATACTTTTACGCTTTTTAATTATATTTTTTTTTAAATCAATTTTTAGTTACGATTTTTTCAAACTCAATAAAATTGAAAATAAAGTTATATATACGGCAATTCCATTAGATTGTATATCTCGTTGCTTGCGTTCTTAAAACGACACGAAAATACTGTTAAAAACTTAGCGGTACATATTGAGCGACGCAGTATCGAAAGTGGAAAAGAGCAATACACTATTACTTTTTTTTTTATTTAACAAATTGTAGCGGTAACAATTGGCTACGGTTTTTTTTTTTTTCTTTCAAATTCTCGATCATTTTGGTCGACATATCCGTATGAAAAAGTATAGCGGACACTCGATGAAGCGTAAAGAATCGCGAGAAAACAAATTATATCTCCCACTTTTCGGTAAGCATAAGAAATTACACAAAAAAATTTTTTAGCTCACTTTCTCTTGATATATAAAAGTCTAATCCTAGCGTGTCTATCTTTCAGATTATTTGTTAGAATAAAGCGCTTGAGTGGCTTCTTACATATATTTTGCTTCTTTTCATATATACCAGGCCAAGTGCTTGTATCTTTTTTTATTTTCTTATTTATAAATTTTTAATCAATGCATTGATTTTTTTTTTTTTTAAAGTGTGAAGAAAATTATGAGCGCCTGCTTGACTTCCATTTTTATTCTATTATTAATTGCTGGTGGATATTCGTTGAGCAATGGAGAATCGATAAATGATAATACGCAGTTCAGTTGCAGTAGTAATTTGAAATATGACCGTTATGTGAGTCGAAATAATAGGAATTCATCGTGTTATGATGGAGAGACGAGAGGAAGGCCGAAAATTTTTGAGTGGATCAAGGATAATGATCGGTGCTACTGTCAATCTTTTAATAAAGGTTTGTAGTAAAAATTTTTTTTTTATAATATTGCAAGATTTTTTTTTAAAATCTAAATTTAGTCTAATATTTATATGCTTTAATGAGATAATGTAACTAATTTATGCTTGTTTTATTAATTATTTTGTAAATGTTTTAAAATCAATTTAAAAAACTTATTTTTTAAATTCATACTACAAAATTTCTAATTTATATTCATTATAAATTTTTTTTAAAGTTACTGCAGTTTTCAAGAGTATTGAATTAAAAATAAATTAAATAAACACATGCAACAAATTATATATTTTACAATTACTTTTATTTATAAATTACACTTATAAAAAATATTGTTCTCTCTACATATTTATTCTTTGTACAACTAGGCAACATATATATTACTTTTTTTGTATTTGTATCACACGGATGACATTGGTAAATAAATTGAGTTGATTGTTTAGAAATTTTACAATTGTGCGTCACCTTTACATCAACCACACATAAATTTAAGTAGATTACATACAAATTTTATAGTACTCTATTTGTGTACACTTAAAAAGTAAAAGTTCTCCTTGAGTAAAACCTTTCCTCATGAACAATAGGTGTACCAGTAAGAATAGATATTTTACTATCGATAAATTCACCCACAAATGTGTAACAGTACAAACAGCCAACTAAAATACCTCCAAGATGTCCCACAAACGAAGCATTTGGAACCAGAAGATGTATCAAAACTAATTCCGCCCAAACTGCAAATTTACTTGGTACTCTAAAACCTCCAACATTTTCCGGTCTATCTTGTTCTTCACAAACAACAATGACTTTTAAGGCAAATAAAACGGCAGAGAAGCCAATAGCACAAGTGGTAGAATAAGCAAAATCTTTTGTCATTTCTGTAAGCACATATCCCAGTAATACATACATTGAACTACAGCCAAGAGATAATATACCAATAAGTACAGCAAAATTAGCAGTTCCATACATTGGTTCAAGATATGAACCTTTTATTAGAAATGATACCATGTTATAGTAAAGGTGCATATCAGAACCATGTTCAAAATTGGATATTATAAATGATCGCCAATCTTTCTGCTTAAGAATTTTCAAGGTCGATATACACATATCTTCTGAATTCCATGGTACTCTAATTAAACCAGCATATAAAACACTTTGAGCAATTATACCAACTAGCGTTGTTGGTGGAATCTTGTCAATACCAAAATTTATTGCTTGCGAGGCCAATAATATCAGTCCATACTGAATACCTGGTTGTCTTCTTTGCGTTGCCATTATTATCTATCTTCTTAAAAAAATTTCTTATGAAATACTATAACTTGTTGTAAAAAATTCTTTGTCAAAATAATTGGAATGTTGCGTCAACAAGGATTATTTCGTGAAACAATTACTAAACACTAACTTTCATCACGAGAAACAACAATTACTACGTATTACTATTAGATTCGTTGTCGTACAAGATTTTCAAAAACTGATTAAAGTGTGTTTTAACTCTGATTCGCGATGCTTCTGACAGTTCTGACATCAAGTTTATTATGTACCTCGGGCTACTAAGATAAAACTGACGTGTCTCTTCCAGATTCATTCGGACTTTTCGGGACTGGGTCCAAAAGACATTTGTTTACCGCACCACGAGGTTAGGTTGGCTCTTATGTGACGTCACACAACATTTGAAGGCTGTCCTTGCAATAATTGCTAATATATTTTGTACTTATTTAATTAGTATCTCGTTTAAGAAGTATTTTAATGACCGATTAAAAATGTTTATCTAATAAGATTCACACAATATTAATTTAAATTCAATAAAATAATCTGAAAATTACATGCAGTGTTTAATAATGCAGTTTCATGAAATTTAAAATTAACAATATAAAAAAATTTTTTTTTTTATTATTTATATTTTTTAACAGAAATATTAAATATTTATCTATATATTAATTTTCATGATACGAACTTTTACTGACTTGAAATAAACGTTTTAAAATAAGTGTCATATTTATTGATTTACAAAGGTTGACATTGTAAAAAATCGATTTAAAACCATTAATTACTTATAAATACTTTTTTTTTTATAAAATATTAGTCATCTATTAATATTATTTTCAATATTAATAAAATCAATAATAAAATTATACAAATACAAATTCTTATTAATAAAAATTATAATTTTACTTTTTTTAAAAAAAAAAGAATAATTTAAAATTCCAACATATTCAATTAGAAAAAAAATGCTTGAAAAAAATCATAAAAATATTTTCACCTAAAAAAATCTCAAAGCTTAAACTCCATACAAAATAAATAAATGCGTGGGCGCATCAGATCGCGCGCGTCCATGCCATGGTCTCGGCGCTGTCCGCAACAGGGGAAACAGAAGAGGAGGGGGGGGGGGGAGAGAGAGAGCATCAGCTGCAGTTGTGTATTAGTGTAGTAGCTGCCGTCGCAGCAGCGGCAAACAACACGCATCTTTTCTTTAGTCGAATCCGCGTGTTCGTTGTGATTATACTCTCCGAGATTTTTCTCGACTCCCTTTCCTTCAGCATCACTTATACAGAATAAAGAGTATCAGGGAGTATAGCTTAGTTGTGTGTTTCTCGAGGTTTTGTAACATCGTTATAGAAAAGAAGAGGCTGGGACAGTATAACCATGAAGTCGGGTGTGCTGGCTGGGCTATGGGCACTCCTGCTCGTAGCCTCAGCGACCAGCAGCAGCAACAAGAGCAACGATGGTAAATTGACCACAGATTTTGCATGCATATCTTACATATATTCATCTTTTTATCTTGGAGTGTATTATGGAGTGTATATATGTATAGGTATATATACACATCTTTTTTACTCTATATATCGGTCCTTGCGACTCCTACGCTCTGGCTGCTGCGGCCATGCACTCGCGGACAGCACGACTTTGTGTATTTATAATTTTACGCGCCCGGTATAGCATATAAGCAATAAAATTTTATAAATGAGAGGGTTTTATGGGGCGATGTCTTTTTTTTTGGGAATACGGAAATTGTTTATATGTAAATATGTGCTTGCATTACGCTCTTATACTTTACCTCATATAAGTTCATTTTTTAAGCGAGTGAAAGTGCATTTATTGTGAATCTTGCGTTGATCTTGATGTATTTATTTATTTGCATTAAGATTTATTATGTTTACTATAAAAAAAATTAGTTTTTAAATATGATATTAAAAAAATTTTATAATTGAAGTATAGATTAATTTAAAATTATTAAAAAATGAAAAAAAAAAATTTGATTAAAAATAAAATTAAAAATTTTTATTTACATATCGACATGAAAATAAACGTCTCTGGATGTTGTTTTTTTTGGTGGCAACGACATTTATGATTGTTTGTGCATGAGCATAAAACAGGATGCTCCAATAAATTGACTTAATTATATACATGTATTAAGTGAGAAAAATAAAAGATGTAAGACGATAGACAGTTGTTGCTCGTTGTAATATATAAATTGAAATCATATAATATGTATTTATTAAAAGCAATGGAAGAAGCATATAGAGACACTTATAAAACTTGCAAGTGAAAAAAAATCTAAATTTTTAAAAACTTCATATAAATAAATTAAATTTATATTAAGATAAAAATATTAGAACAATCTCGATAAAATGTATGTATATTATCAGTACTTCCGCTATATTTCCAGAAAAACGCCGGTCTATACAGAGATACGTGACAAAAATCAGGAAGCTACTATATATACATACATTATAAACTGATCTAAAAGTAAAGATACGAGACTTATAACTATATACATCCATTGAGAATAGAGGAAAAAAATTCTCAAGTCTTCCCTTCTTACTTCTATTTCTTCTCCTTCCCTTTGCTTCAAACTCCGGATCTAATATTACGCGTCGCGTATATAAGGCACTGTAGACATTTTCTTGAGAAATAAGAGTAAACTTCTGATGCCTGAGATGAGGACCGATTTGAGAGATAAGAAGTCAAATTACAAAGATACTCCAGTTTCTGTGAGTGTCTTGTTTACAAAAAAATAATTTTATGAGTATTGTCGAATGAAAGGATTTAATTAAATTATTAAAATGTATCTTTATTTGATTATGTAGTATAGTAGTTCTTAGTAGTTTTATGTTTATTTTATAATATAGGTATATCATTTTATAATAATTTGGTAAAATATAACTATTCAAATTATATTATAGATTAAAATTAAATTAATTTATTTTATTCTCCTAAATTGAAAAATTTTTACTTGAAATGAAAATTTTTCAAAAACAAACAAAATAAACATATATTATTCTTATAATTATAAAATAATATTCCGTAAACAATTAAAAAATCACTTAACTATTATATAATAAATCTCCATAGCAAACATTCATTTAAATTATAACAATAATAAACAAAAACAAAAAAAAGAAAAAATAAAAAAAGAAATTGCCACGTTTAACAATCTTACTCCAAGACGCTCCGGAGCCACTCGTACATATAAGTATACACATTCATCTCGCCCGCATATATAATAATAATAATAACAATAATCATAATACGCGCGCCGCGTAACAGTAGAGGACCGAAGAACGGCCGAGAAACGCGACGCGGTCGAATTTTCAGGCACTACTTACTTAGAGCTCCGCGCGCGTAAGTATAAGCACTTGTTATATTCTATACTATACTTATACAAGTGCTGTATATGCAATTGTAGCAAGAATTTTGTCTACCATTAAGGAGCTAGCTGTGATCTTCTTCTCTCTCTTTATTACGCGATTCTGGAGATGATAATGCTAAAGAGTGCACTTGAGTATAATATACACTTTTGCTTGGCCTAGTTGTATTATTTTTTGAAGTACTTTTTTTTTTTTTTTTTTTTTTTTTTTTTTTTTTTTTTTTTATTATTTTTTTTTTTTTTTTTTTTTTTTTATTTTTTTTTATTTTTTTTTTATTTTTTTTTTTATTTTTTTTTTTTTTTTTTTTTAATACCCATGTCGTCATTTTACAGAATAGAAGTAGACCAGTTCCACCATTAACTTGATGGTAATCTAAAATTACCGAAAACTTAACAACTGCAAAAATCTCGCAGCTTCAATTCTACTCATTATGCAGTCATTTGACACGCCAGCGTCTCGCGTATAATCCATTTAAATTAAAAAAAATATTTTTTTTTTTCATAAGACATAAAAGCTGCTCAAATTACAAAAGTAAAGAGCTTGTTAAAGAAAAAAAGCATACGTAGCATTTTATAAAGTAGGTAGTAATCCTAATTGTAAAGTGTTATTCCAACACTTTTCTTAGTATTTTAATTACATTGTATTACATTGTGTATACGTAATTCTCACGCGCAAATAAATGCTGACAAAGCTGTGTTTTTATTGGAGTCTAATAAAATTTTTTATTACATTGTCAAATATAAAATTTTAAATAATTTACAATTAATTAATTCATATTGTTAATATTTTACCTCATCATTTAAGATATTTAATTACCTTATTAAAAAAATTCTCAATAACAACTTTCTCTTTCAATTAAATTTGACAAATCACCCAATAATCAATAAAAAAAAAAAAACTAACAACCCAATAATCCATAATTATCATTATCATCATATTTTTCAGATGACGTACTTGTCTTCACGGTTGCAACAAACGAGACCGAAGGTTTTCGTCGTTTCGTCCGTTCCGCCGAGGTGAACGGCTTCCGGGATCAGCTACGCGTATTGGGACTTGGTAAAGCTTGGAAAGGTGGTGACGTTAAACGTTATGCTGGTGGCGGTCAAAAGGTCAATCTGTTACGTGAAGCTCTTGAGGATTACAAAGATGATCATGATAAAATTATTGTTTTCACCGATAGGTAGAATTAATTAATTTTTTTTTTTATTTTAAATTTAATTGTTATTATCATATAGTAATTTTGTTAATAATAATATTATTATTTTATAGTTATGACGTTATATTTTTGGCTGAATTGGAACAGATAGTGAAAAAATTTAAGGACTGGGATGATGCACGTATTGTTTTCTCAGCCGAGGAGTATTGCTGGCCGGATAAATCATTGGCTAGCAAGTATCCTTCGGTTATGAGAGGCAAACGTTATTTGAACTCTGGTGGATTCATCGGTTATGCGTCTGATATTTATGCTATTCTCGATAAAATAGAGGACGATGCTGATGATCAGCTTCATTACACCCAAGCGTACCTGGATCCTGCTTTACGTAGTAAGCATAAGATCAAACTTGATCACAAGTCGGAAATCTTTCAGAATCTTAATGGTGCGGTCTGTAAGTAATCAATTGTTTATTGTAATTTTAAATCCGTAGTTTACGACTCGATAGAAAATGTTTGGTAAATTTTTTATATTGTTTTCAGATGACATAGAACTGAGATTCAAGGGTAACGATGCTTACGTCCAGAATACAGCTTATAATACCTTGCCAATGATAATCCATGGTAACGGAGCAAGCAAGCTTTTACTCAATTCTCTTGGCAATTACGTAGCACGTGCTTGGAGTCCAGAAGAGGGTTGTCTAGGATGTTGGGATCGAACGATCGAACTTGATCCTGCTCATCCTCAACAATTTCCTCTTATTCTAATTGCTATTTTTATCGAGAGACCTACACCTTTCCTTGAAGAGTTTTTGAACAAAATACACCAACAACAGTATCCCAAGGAAAGGCTTTATTTGTTTGTGCGCAATAATGTTCCTTACCATGAAAAAACGGTACAGGAATTTTTAGAACGACATGAAAACGAGTACAGAAGCGTGAAGCAGATTAGACCTGAGGATAAGATTTCTGAGGCAGATGCACGCAGTTTAGCAATGTAATTTATGTTTTTAGTACTACGTACTCTGACGTTAAAATTTTTTTTTATGATAGTTTTTTTGTTTATATCATATTTATTTGGCTTAAAAATTCAAATCGTATAAAATATTTTTCACTGTTTTTTAAAACGATAACATATAAATATTTGTTTTTAATTTACAGTGACTACTGCCTTTCCGTAAAGTGCGGTGGTTATTTTTCAATTGACTCAGAATCGCAATTAGACAACGAAAATACATTGAAACTTCTTGTGGAACAACAGCGTGACATTGTTGCACCACTGCTCGTTAGACCGTATAAGGCTTGGAGCAACTTTTGGGGTGCGATAACCGATGATGGTTTTTACGCTCGTAGCACCGATTACATGGATATTATTCACAATGAGAGAAGGTAAGAAAAAGAAAAATCTTTAATTTTGTTTTTTTTAGATGTAAAAGTATTTTCTTTATTTTTCTCACTTTTTTGTATATTTTGAATAATTTTATGTGCTATTTCAAAAAGCATTAGAGTCATAATAGTAAATATATATATTTTATAATTATAATTATTTATTAATATTTAAATTCAAAATTAAAAAAATTACGAGATAAAAGTAAGCTGTAAAATTTAATCATACGATGAGCAAGAATAATTTAAAATAATATTCATTTTAAAAAAAGCTTGTATTTAGATACACAATCTCTTTGTACTGAGAAGAGACTGTCTAATCAATACTTATAGTTTACAATCACAGAAAATCATTTAAAAATTATTAAAATGAATTAATTTTTAAATAATAATAAAACTTTCATTACGTATATTGATGTTGTAAATCAGTCTACAATCCAGCATCAGTATTTCCTTAAAAAAATTGTCTAAAGTTTTTTCTAATGATCGAAAAATTAAAAATAAAATAAAAAAGCCCAAAGTTAATTCTAAAAATACTCGTGAATGTGATCTTTTCTCAGTACAAGCGCATTATAACATTATAAATCGCGAGATAACTTAATCGAAAGCAATAGAGAAATCAGTCTTAAAAGATCTACGATCGATACTGTACATATTATCAGCAGTGCATTCATAAACACCGGCATCCATTTGCGTAGCTGGATCAATTTCAAGTTTTGACTTCACCTGGTCTTTTCCCATAAACCATTCGTGTACCTGAAACAATTGATTTTTAATATTGAAAAGTAACTAAAAAATTTTTGCAAAATAAATATTGAAAAAATATAACGTTTGACTTACGTGCAAGTAAAGATGCATATATATCTCGTTGCCATCCTTGTACCAAGTGATATGCGGCCGAGGCGTACCTCGTGCAACACACAAGAATGCTATTTTATGTCCAAGCACGTATTCCAAATCAAAATGCGAAGCCAGTAATATTTTGGCACCCTGCAATAGTTATAATAATACAATTAAATAAAAAAATAAATAAAACATTTTTAATTAATTAAATAAATAAATAATATAAATAAATAAATAGAAAAAACAAATAAAAAATCAATTGAAGCATGTATGGTAGTAGAGTCATGGGGAAATTGAATTTAGACAAGTGACCTAGTGAGAGAAAGAGATGAGAGAGAAAGAGTTTGCATACACACATATATTATACACATGATAATACGTACATGCTGGTTATTGTAATACTGATCGCTCTCGGGATCACGATATTTGCCGGTAATGGGCAGACCGATCTGTACACGAGACTTGCTTCTACTTCTTCCTCGACCTCGTCTACCCAGGATACCCTGGCAGCTCAGTAGTATTAGTCCTAGCATTAACAGCCAGGCTATTCTTCTTCGTTGATCCAACATTACTTTTTTTTTTTTGGTCCTATTAATTTCTAAAAATATTTCGAGTTTTTATTTTAATAATTCGTCTTATGATTTTATGAAAAAATAAATAAATAAAATAAAATTAACTATTTTTTTTTTTAATTAAAAATTAAGACAAATATTTAATTTTTGTTTTTAAACGAAAAAAAAAGTAATTTATTGTATCTTAATTAATGTAGTTTGCTATTTGTAAAGCTATTAATTTCTTCCGCTATTCACGACTATTAATAAATCCCTTCAGTAAACTTCCGTTTATATACAATGTTCACTAATAACGCTCTCTCACTCTCCCACAGTGTGTAAACCCACTTTTTTCAAAATTTTTCTCCTCATAAAAATAAAATAAATTCACCAATAAACAAATGAAAATTCGTCAATTAAATTTCAATTAATTTACCCACTTTAATCAACACAGTAACACACAAAATTGCACAATCTTATACTATATCAAAGTTAAGAAATCACCAAACAATCTAAACTACAAATCCCGTAGATTCAGACCTTCCAACAAAAAGTTTGCATTTTTTTTTTTTCGTTAAATCGAAAATCAACCTAACAAACAAAAAAGATAAAAAAAAATCAATCTCTATAAGTATACACTCTATTATATAGCACAATACACTCGTAACTCATGGAGGGCTGTTATATATATATATATACATACTCTTTCGAGTTAGAGAATAGGTTCCCGCGCGTGCGACACGGAACTTGCTGCTCTAAGCTGCTCGACTGCCGGCTGCGTATATCGTTATACGTTGCTCCTATACGTTACTCTAGTGTTCGACCTATCCATTATACCAGCTAGTATATGCGAAACGTCATATTATGTATATGTATAGGCGATATGATACTAGTACACGAAGAGAGATAGATTTAAAGAGCAAAAGAGATGAGAGGATATATATTATAAGCAGGCCAATGAGTGAGTGAGATGATACGATCCTTAACGCGATATGTGGTTTGTGTGTACCTCGTGAATTATTATCATAACACGTGCGTTAATAATGTTTTGATTAGTCGCGCAATGAACCTGGAATTAAAGAAAAAAAATTTTTTTTTATATTTACTGGTCCGTATTATTTATTTCGCGCATTTCTTAGGCTTTCTAAATATCTCGATCGCTGGTCGTACCGATATAATATAAGAAAAGAGAATTAAACAGAGAGATACATCTATTAGGGGGAGATTTATATATGCCTTCCTCCTCCTCCTCCACCTAAGCTATTGTTAGCATCAAACCAGGAACCGGCTTGTATGGCTTTGATGTGGATGATGGTGATGATGATAACGATTTCGCGAATGAAAAGCGACTTATGTTTTGAATTTATAATGAGCTAAAAAATATGTATGTCACGTGGAAAATGTATTTATATTGGTGATGATGATGATGATGATGATTATGTGCTCTTGGAGAGGGTCGTTTTGATTGTTACAAAGTAAGATAAATTACGGGAGGGAGGGGGGGTTTGATTTGATCGGTTCGGTTATTATATGGATATAGATATATACGTGTGTGTTTATTCGATGTGTAAAAAAGGTATAGAGTGGAAAGTGATTAAGTAATTGTAAAAAGTTTGTATTTTCTAATAATTAATTATTTGTATGTACAGTGTTGACACTTTTTTTTCTATAATTAATTTAAAATTAATTTATCAAAGTTTTTAAAGAGCTAAATAATAATTTGATAAATTTTTAATTCGTTAAAAAATTTATTAGGTTCTTGTTGAAATACATTTTTCTTTAGGATGATAGTCTTTACAATTATTTCTCGTTATTACATTTTTATTAATAATACTGCATTTATCATTTGTTTATTGCTTACAGAGTAGAAATTTTTTTTTTTCGTGAAATACTCATCAATAAAATTGAATAAAATACAAGGAGTATATTACTCGTAAAATCGATTTCAATTTTTAGCGATGTAGCCAATCTTAAGCCACTAAATATTTAAAACAAATTCATATCGATTTAACAAATTTCAAAATAATTTTTTATGTAAAGAAATCGATTTCATAAGAAAAAAAAAATCACACGATAAAACATATAAAAAAAAGGACAATTTTGCATTGATTAAAACAGGTACTTTAATTTTGATGATAAAACTTTAAACGTGTTAATATCGTATAGTTACAGTCTTGTGTGTCACATAATTTCTAAATTTCTTAAAACGGAAATTTAAAAATATCCGACAATATATATGATACTCGGTATATGTCGTATATTAATTAAATATTTAACTCTAAAAGAGTAAGACGGTATAGCTGCTCGTTCTATATAAATACATTATTAAATAACTATATAGTTATACTTTCTGAATTTTTTAAAGTAAAAAAAATATACATAATTTAATCAATTCTCTCACTATAAAATCTTGCAATCTCTAATCAAATTATCACTTTAAAAAATTCAAAAAAAAAAAAAAAAATTCTGAATAGCTCTAATATAAAATAAACAAAACAATATTTTTTAAAACTAATTAGCGGATAAAAAGTAAAAAGATCTGGTAAATTTGTCGATATAGGAATCGATGAATATTCTAATACGATATCATAACGTAATCCGTTCTAAAACCTCTCCGATCCACAGCATACTGATTGTCAGCTTGACACTCGTAATAACCGGCATCTTTCTGAGTGGCTGGATCAATTTCCATTTTTGACTTGACTGTATCGTTTCCTATTGGCCACTCATGTACCTACAACAGATTTTTTTTATTTCAATTATATTGGATTTTGATTGATCATTAAAATTTTAACGAATTAATTAATTACCTGGAAAAATCGATGATGATAAAGTTCGACACCATCCTTGAACCAGGTGATTTCCGGTCTCGGAATACCAGTAGCCATACAGAAGAAAGTAATTTTTCTACCCAGCATATAATCGAATTCAAAGTGTGAAGCTTTTGTTATTTTGGCTCCCTGTAAAAAAAAAATTTTTTATTGAATAGAACATAAACATTGATTACAGCATCAATTGTAAAATTTAATATTTATATATCTCGACGACGGAAGACGAGTTAACTTTCACTTTAACAACTATACATGTTAGAGAGTATATATACATATACGCGAGCATTAAGTAGTAAATCTTCATCCCTGATATTTTGATGAGAGGCACTAAACAAAATCATAATTTTCATAATATGCACTTAAATCAGTCAATGCCAACAATTTCAAATCATCCCGTATATAATACGTATACATACATACATACATACGTACACTTGTATTATAGGTGACATATGTATGTATATGTATAATATTATATCTAATTATTTCCTGTCGCCTTACCAAATCCGGACTAATCTACTGAAACTGGATTAAGGTCAATAATATTTTAACAAAAAAATAATAATAATAATATATTAAAACCAAAACAAATTTTTCAACAAATTTTCCTTTAATCTATAATTTTTTAATGAGTAATAAAAATATCAACTTACATCCTTGTTCTCATAATAATTGACAGCACCGGGATTACGATTTGGTAATAAAATCGGCATACGCGATCCATAGATACGTCCACGTCCACCCCTACCGTGACCCCGACCTCCGCCCTTAGCAGCGTCTGTTTTATCCGGCAGGATTAGTAGTAGCAGGGCCCAGGTCAGCCCCACTAATAATAACACGTGGAGCCACCTCTTCATTTGACCTTGACACATGAATATTATATACATAAAATTGTCACGTTTTTTTTAATATAAGCTCGTGTATGTGTTATTATTATTATTATTATTAATAATTTTTTTTTTATTGGTATCGTGACTAATTAATTTGACGTTATTATTTGTTTTATTTTATCTTTTTTTGTTCAAACATGCTGTAAAATATTATTTAAAATTAACAAAGCACATGGTCACACGTAAATTTTTTTATTTTTTTCACAGATAATAAACAAGCTAACAAAATTGCTTCAAATAAAAAGTAGTATAAAAAAATAAAAATTAGAATAAAAATATAAAAATTAAATAAATACTTACGGCCAGTAAGCCGGTAATATCCCAAAAGCAAAAAACAACAAAAAAAAAAAAGAAATATATACCTATTCCTCTTGATAAATCAAACTCTCGTATAGAAAATATAAAAGCGTCAAGCGCGCAGCCGTTCGCGCGCGTTACTAGCCAAGGGTTAGACGTTTATACAAAAGCTAAGCTAAGCGCACATACATACATACATACATACATACATACATATACATTCCTCGTCACTGTCTATTCCTATCCCTTCCAAAAGACTCCCAAAAAGAAAAAAAAAATGGATTATTATTAGATGAAAAAATAAGCGAGGGGGAAGGCCAGGCTGAATGATTATATGATAAAAAGAGTAAGGTATATATTTATATAGATGGAGAAAGATAGATGGTGGTACCAAGCCAGGAGTTACACACATGCGAGGATGTGTGTATGTATAGGGAGTGCAATATAGAGAGAAAGAGAGTGAGTATATAAAAGATGAAAATTAGAGAGAAAGAGAGATAGAGAGAGAGAGATGGAGAAGTTATGAATCTCAATTGAATAATTGGTATAAGAGTGTATATATATGTGTGTTTATAAAGTGATGTGTATATATGGCGATTGGCCAATCGACGCGCGCTTTATAACTTATAGTGCGGGTGTATATGTATAGTACGAATTAATGAACAGAGATAGCTGCTCTTCCTACTCCCCCTCTTTTCTAATACCTATATATGCACTGGCGTGAAGCATCCATATCACGCCGAATAATAATAATAATAATAATGATACCCCGTCGTCGTCGTCGTCGTGATTTTTTTAAACGCAACGACCTCTGTCACGTGAATATATACTTATACTATGGCTCTCGGTCAGTCAATGGCTATTTAGCAAAGCATACCTATATAGGTGTAAAAGCTTGGAATAGAAAAATACATCTTTGAAAAATTTACTTATTGTTTGTCCTGCATCTCCTATTACAGGATGAATTTTGTATATGTGATAAAACGATAATAAAATTGATGTGTATTTCAAATTCAAACATATTGGTTAAATTTTTTAATCGTACTTTTACTTTTTAATAATTGATAAAATTAATTACCTTGCTAAAAAATCTTAATGGAGATTTTATGGTTGGATATGATTGCATTTTTGTAAATTAAAATAATAATTATTTACCTAACGATTTAATCTATAAAAAAAAAATCGGTAACACATAATTACAAGTATCTCGTTTATAATTTTTTTTCAGAGGCTTATGGAATGTACCATTCGTAAGTAGCTGCTACCTGGTGAACGCAACTTTATTGGCTAACGAAGCAACACGACCTTCTTACAAAGAACCCGAACTTGATCCTGACATGGCATTTGCACATGCAAATCGACGTCGCGATATTTTCATGCACGTTAACAATCGATTGGATTTTGGTCATCTTGTAACCCTTGATGGTTTTAATATCTCTCTTACCAATCCTGATTTATATCAGTTGCTTGATAATAAATTTGATTGGGAGAAACGATACATTCACGTAAACTATTCGAAAAATCTTGAGCCTGATGTTAAACCTTTACAGGTGAGAGAGACAATATTTAATTTTACCGATGTATATACCGATTTTTGCATAAAATTATAATATTTTTTAATTGAAATATTAATTTGAATTCATTTAGCCTTGCCCGGATGTTTATTGGTTTCCTATTGTAAATGAGAGATTTACCAAAGAGTTTGTCGAAATTATGGAAGCGAATGGACAATGGTCTGATGGATCGAATTACGTAAGTTAATTTATTTTATTTGAATACAATATTAAAATTTAATATTTTAATGGATTGATTGTTTATTTACACTATATAGTTTTGATAATATTTAATTAATTATATAAAATGTTATATTTCAATATCATAATTTTAAATACTATGTCTAATAATAATAATTGGAGAACATCACTGGTATATATAATCTTTTAAATAAACTAATAATAATAAAAAAAAATGAATACCAACCGCTGAGTACAGGATCCTCGTCTATCAGACGGCTATGAAAACGTACCAACACGCGACATCCACATGAAGCAAGTGGGTCTCGAAAGCCAATGGTTATTCTTTTTACGCAACTACGTACGACCTCTACAAGAGCTCGTCTTCACCGGCTACTTTCACGACGTAAGCTTATACAGATAAAAGCCCAACTCACCATCCCTCTTTTTTTTTTGTTTTTGTTTTGTTTTGCGCCAATAATGGATCAGGATCCGCGGCTTGAAAATGGTTACGAAGCTGTGCCGACCCGCGATATACATATGACACAAGTTGATCTCGACGAATTATGGCTTGAATTTCTACGGGTCTACGTTAGTCCCCTTCAGCAGGCCGTTTTCACGGGATATTATGACTATGTAAGCTTTTTTTTTAAATTGAGCTTGCAAGCTGACGGTCAAGTGGTAGCTTGAATTTTTTTATATTAAAATATAAAGGATTGCTTACTGATTTTTTAAAATTTGGTTATTTTTATGTTGGTTATTAATTAGTTTTTTTTTTATTTATATCAGTGAGCAATCCTTCGATTTTGAATATAAAATAATGGGATTAAGTAAAAAGTAATTTGCAACAGTGGAAAATTTGGTTCGTTACTTAGTCAACACCTTAAATTATTTAGAAGGATGATCGTCGGGTGGAAGTTTACCAAAATCTCGCAATTTAAATATTTCTCATAAATTATAGATAATAAATCAAGGATTACAAAACACGTGTATATAAAATATCGGCACTGCTTTTAAAATTCACAAGTACAAAATATACCTTCTATTGTTTTCATGTAGTATTTATATATTTAATTCTTTTAAATCACACTGTATTTTCACAAACACCAAAATGCAATTGTCATTTATTTTTCACGTATAATTAATCTATGGAAAGAAATGTTTAATTATTTAAAAATAATTGTATCTCATATAACAAAATTTAACTAAAAAAAAATTTATCAATTTTATCTCAAGTTATTTTAAACAGCAATTTATATTTTGATAAACATTCTTTCCAAAAGAAAAATAAAAAGGAAAAAATTTTTCACAAACTTGCACCGTCACCGAACAAATCACAAACATTTTTGCACTTCTACATTCTAAAATCTCAACAAATTAAATCTCACAATTTATTTACTCCCCAGCCTCCTCGTTCGCTGATGAACTTCGTAGTTCGATACAAGCCAGAAGAACAACCAAGTCTACGTCCTCATCACGACAGCTCAACCTACACGATCAACATCGCGTTAAACGAAGCTGGCAAAGATTACGAAGGTGGTGGCTGCCGATTCATCCGCTACAATTGCTCGGTTACCAATACCAAACCTGGCTGGATGTTATTGCATCCTGGCCGTCTTACCCACTATCACGAAGGTCTCAAAGTTACTCGTGGTACTCGTTACATCATGATCTCTTTCGTCGATCCCTGAGCTTCGATTTTTGATTTGCGTCTTACGAGATTTGCGCTTGGATCGGCTTGAATAATTTGTGATTACGATTGAAGCGTGAATTTTGAGTGCAATGAATTTTATCTCAGACAGAAGGTTTGAAGGAAATTCTCTTTTTTTTTTTTTTTAATTTTGTGGACTAAGATAATTTTGATTTGAAATTTAACATGACGTTATATTATTAAATTTAGAATGAGATGAACAACTTTTTTAAACTCTATACTGCATAGGTTTAATTAAGTGGAATCTTTGAGCTTTGAACCAAATATGAAATGAAATTAATCCATGACTTATACATTTTTTTTATAATCTATTTGTTTTGCATTTCTTTTTTTTTTTACTAAAAAAATGAGATTTTAATTTTATAGGTAATTTTGTATGTTTACTTCTAAGTCAATATATGCCAACGTACGCTTGTTCTAACAATTTTCAAAAGGTGCATAATCCACTCACAATTGTCACAAAAATATATTCATTTTTGTATTTTTTTAAACTATTATAAATCTTTTTTTTTTTTTACTATGTAGACAATACAATTTCAGTGGCTTGAAAAATATCGTAATGTACATATAAAAAATTCATGATACCTATAGCAGATTTTCTTTGAATTTTTTTTTGTTATATTCAAAAATAAAAAAAAAAATGAATAAAATGTCTTTTAAAAAAAAAATTAAAAAAAAAAAAGTTTGATACAAAATTTGTAATCACGCACAAGTTAAGTAATGATTTTTTACTGAAATATAGTTATTTTTATAAAATTGCATTTACTATGAAACAAGTGTTCATTTAAATGTGTGGTATAATATATAAAGTTTATGCGTCGACATTTGTAAATATTATCTGTAAAAAAATCGTGACTAATAAAATGATTGTTATAAATAAAAGCATAAAACGATAATTATTATAAATATGTGTTTTATATTTTTCTCATAAATTGTTTAAAATTACAATCTTTGTTTCGATCAATACACAAGCTGCAATGAATCGCAGAAAAAAACTATCTCCAAGTTCCTTGACACTTCAAAAAACACAATCTCAAGTACACTTATCGTATTATTTCCGCTTTTATGTGTTGCGGAAATTCATACGATAATTAGGAACATCCACAAACAAGATACTCATTTATAATTACAACTCATATTTACCGCATGTAAACTCCAAAAGTGCTTGCGAGTTTTTCTGTTAATTATACATACATATATATATATAGCTTTTTTTCTATCACTTATTTACAAGGTAGTAGAAAAGTGCCGTTTTCAAGTATGCAAAATCGAATCGAACTTTGCACTTTCTAGCGTTTATTATACTTTATTGATATTCCTTTCACAATATTTTTCAATCAATATCTTTTCAGAATCTATTTTTTTTTTTTTTTAAATTACGCTTCTCCATTAATTATGTCAAAGCAATTAATTTTTTTAACACTATGTAGTCCATTACTACCAAAAATATTTTTTTTCCTCATTTTTTGGAATGTCTAAAAACGTGTGCAAAACGATCTTTTTGGAAAAAATGAAATACACATTTTCTTTATTATCGTTTCATATAGATTTGATGAAAAATTCGTAGTCAGCAAGGCTGTATAAAGATGTGATGTATTTGTGTCATTTAACAATTACTTTGTATCGATGGCACCTAATAAATACATACAAAAGCGACTCTTCTACTGCAAGCCATCGATTTATACATACGTAATTTCAAGTGTAACAGAAAAAAAAGAAAATTGGCAAAATACAATATTTTTACATTACACTTTTATTGCATGAATGTTTGCCCATAATTTTTAACCGTCAGATTGTAAAACATTATTGAACTGGCAAAATGTGCACCAAAAATTTATTAAAAATTGATTTAAAGACCTAAAAATTAATTATGCAAGTTTTAAAATTAACTAATATCAAATGAAAATAATAAAATTTTTCTATCCATTAATTTGTAAAAATTATTGTTTCAAGCTCGCACTTACACAGAAAACACTTTTACAACAATAGCTCTAGCAGCTGCAATTCATTGCTATTATAACTTATGACTTTAAATTGTCTATTCTAAAAGTTTACATTTGGTGATGTTGACGCAAAAATATGTTATTGCAGCTCCAGAAGCTAGAACACTTTGTCTGTAATCTGTCAAAAAATGAACTTAAACGTACATCAGTCCTCGTAAAACAGAGCGCAAAAGAGAATATTGTTCTCTTCCTTATTAGTTTTTTTTTTTCACGAAATTTATTTCTTCAGTGGTTGGTTCTCTTGAGTTCATTAAGTTGATAACTAAGCTTTTCTTCCTTGGTGCGTCTCGCTTGGCCGAGTTTCCGGCACTCGACATAGGTACTGAGAAAACGCTCGACATCGATTTTACGATTAAGAAAGTCCTGAGCTATCGTTTCACTTAACTCTTGACTTTCGTCAGCAGCTTTGCTTAGCCGATCTCTGATCCTCTCCGGTTCAAACACCTTTGACAGCTCGTTGTAACGCTCGACGAGCTTGTCGTATCGGGGCCGTAGTGCTTCTACCGTCTGCACTTTTTCAGCCACTTCATTTCGGAGCTCTTGAAGTTCTTGTTCTTTTGATAAATTCATTACTGAAAATTTAAAAAAATGTTAAATTATGATCATGTATTGAAATTAAATTTGTCTCCATTTAAAGTATTAAAATAAAGTAAAATAATTGGCTTAACTTACGCGCTGTTTTTTCTACCCAATCAATAGCTTCACCAACTGCTGTATCAATTTCTTTCACTTTTGTATGTTTTAATAAAAATTCATCTAACAAGTCTTCATCATCACCTAATTTTTTTAGTTCTTCATTTGTCATTTTATCTAATTCTGGAAATTCTGAACAATGTACACTACTACTTTTATATTGCACATGATTTTGCAAAGATGGTCCCACATTGGCATTCACGTAATGTAAATTTGCAAAATTGTTTGCCCCAGGACTCGAAGAGTACTGCTGCGCAGTTGTTGTATTATATTGAATAGAGTTTCTAGAATTTTCCAGGAACGTGCTTGCAGGGGTATACACTTTAGATCTCGACTGATCACTGAGATTATATGCATTAGAGGCATTTGTATAATTATAATTATAAATGCCAGTTGTAGCATTTGACGAGGAAAATGGCTGAAATGAAGTATTGTAGTAAGTATTGTAGGGCGCAGCTGCAAGATCATGCGGTTTCCAAGTGTAAGAGGGTGAAGCTCTTCCTGCAACATCTGTTTGAAAACAAAGATACATTTTATTTATTAGATCATCAACTATTATTTAAATGGAATAAATTAAAAAGAAAATCAATAAATAAATAAAATTATATACCTCCATATGGTAAATTTGATACTGGTGAGCTATCTTCAACAAATTTTGGTGGATTTTTGCTAAACTCTCTAATGATGGCTTGAACAACTCGTCCAAGATCACTGTGTACTGTAAACTATAAGTAAATTATTAGATAAAATTTACCATAAAACTGAGTATTTTTAGGTACAAATAAATAAAACAACTTTTTAATCAATCTTACATTTAACAATCCAGGAGCACTAGTAATTTCACTATGTTCATTGCACCATTTATGTATTATCGGAGGTGAAACTCTGAGTACAGGTTTTTCCAATGGAAATTCTGGAGATAATGAGACCAAAATGGCCATTCGCTTGTCTCCAGAATCAAATTGCACTTGATATTCAACACCTTCTTGAAGTTCCAAAACACTGCAACAAAAATATAAACATATAATATTTAAAAGACAAACAAATAAAGAATACTAAAAAGAAAGAAAATATAAAATTATCATCATTTGGTACATACAAAAGATGCCAATGTTATATAAATCTCATTTAAAAGCATTTTTGTTGATATAGTCAGATATTTTATAATTAGAATTATTGTTGCATACCATCACACAATAATATTAATATAAATTCCATTAAGTTTCCAATCAAGAAAAAAAAGGAAAAAAAAAAGGAAATAAATTAAGCTCTTGCATCATTGCTGATAGAAAACAAAGAGGCCTAAGAAATTAATCTTGACATCTCAGTTGTAAAGCCATCAGCCAATGAAACGTTAATGTATAAATGAGCACGTGAGCAATAGGAAACGCGAATGCATTGACGTGAAAAAGAGACATCATTGTGGGAGTCGTGCATGACGAGAAGATTCGAACGCCTTTGCACAATACCTACAAATGGAAAAATTGGAAGAAAAAGAGAGAGAGAGAGATTATAGGTTAATCCATGGATTATTCTCGTTACGCAGGGGAGGGTAAAGAAAAACGAGTAAGGTCTTCTAAGGTCTATTTAATTAGACTGACTTACTTGTCGTTGAAGATCTTCAGGGTGTCGATCTGTCGCTTTCTCTTGAGAGCGGCGTTCTCATTCTCCAGTGGAAATATTCGCGATAACATTTAAACGCCTGCTGCCTGAACCACACATTCGCCGGAGGGACCACCACCAGCAGCAGCAGTACAAGCTCTTCGAACTCCGCCTCCTCCCCCGGCGTCTCCTCCAAGCCCTGCTATCCTGAGCTTCTGCTGAGACGTTGACGATACTCTTCCCGATCTACGTCTCCTCCTCGTCGCCTCGGCAGCTCCGCGACACATGCGTGTGTGACCACCCAGAGCGGCAGTGGTTGCGCGCAAGAAGAAAACGTCGCTTGTGTTTTTATATTCTCTCGAACCACCTCCACGAACGACTTGGCTTGCCTCAAATTATAAAACTCTCTTTCTATAGCTTACTTGGCCTCTCGGGTGTGCTAAGCTAATTACACTTGCGAGGAGCCAGAATTTTTGCGCGTCACGTACGAAGAGCTGCAGAACACCCGACGAAGATGCGACGACGACGACGGTGGTGGTGTAGTGGCGACAACAGCGACGACGGTCCGAGAGTAATATTCTGAATCATGCGCGCTTCGGGAAATAACGTGATGAACCGATGAACGCCTCGATCTGTGTGTTCGCTCGTTCGTTTGCCCGTCTGTCCCCCCAACCGACCGACCAAAGAGACAAGTATAATGTGTCTCGGCCTCCACTTGCGATGATATATAGGTATCTCTCCAAGCAAGGAAAATCTCCACACCAATAAAACGAGTCTCTCTCGTTCTTTCTGTGCGCTTTTAGTTATATACTTATACTTTATGTGTGATGATGGCCTCCGCAAAAAGCGCAAGTGTGCGCGCGTTTAGCAGAGCGTAATACACTTTACTTTGTGTCTATATGTATAGGTAAAACTGTATTACTATATATATTATACGTCAGGGACGTGCGTCCGCCCCCATGTCCCCCCCTCGTTAAAAGAGCAATGGAAGAGGGGGACAAAAGGTGTATGACAACAGCTGTTTTTCATTCTGCGTCCGTCCGTGTCTTGTACGCTTTGCCTTTTCGGATTACATTTGTAGATAAATTCAGATTAGACGCTTATGATTTTGTATTTTTTTTGTATTTTTTTAAACTAAGTGCGCTTAAAAATGAAATTTTTTTAAATATGTTATTTTAGGGGTCTAATGTATAGTTGGAATTTATTAAAAATAACTTTAATGCTGTAAAAAATCGGTTTAAATCACAATTGCTCCGAAATTTTGAATTCGGAGTCATCTATGAATAACAAATAGTAGACGTTTATTTCAAAGAATTAAATATTAAATTTTGATAAAAAAAACACTTTATAAATATATTTAAGTCAATAAATGTTTACAAAAAACTTTTAAACTATCTTTTTCGAATTCCCGAAATTACGATTTTTTATCTCGTTTTATCGACATTACAGATTGTGACTAATTTCGCATCAAAACATCCCGGTCTAGACTTAACCTATAACTTACGCACATTTAAAAAAATATAAACATGAATACAATAATATTTTGATTTTTTTTTTTACTTGGTTAATGTTTATTTTGTGTTAAAATATAGCAACTTAATTAATCAATCTAATAATTTAAATCAAATAATTTAAAAATGTATTTGAACCAATACTCTAAGTGTTTTTTTTATTAAAATTTTTTAATATTTTCATAAATAAGTGTAAATAAATAATTTTGAATGAAATATGAAGCTAAAATAAATAATTTAATTAAATTTATAGGTTTTGTTAAATTTTAATCATAAATTATTATTTTGTAAAAATTTGACTTAGAATTAATAATAAACACAATGCCGGTTTTTCAAGAATCATGTGCAGAGGTAAGTTTATTTTCATATTTATGTATTAATGATTACCATATTTTAATTGAAATATTAAAAATTTTTTAAACAGCAAGTACAAGCTCAAACAGTGATAATTATTCATCCTGGTTCCAAAAATTTGAGAATGGGTAGAGCTTCTGATGTTAATCCAGTAACAATATTAAATGCTATTGCAAGAAGAAGAAAGCTTGATGGATTAGTACATCAAGACCCATTTTTACCTCCTGTAGCACCTCGTACCAAAGAATTAACGCAAGCCTTAGAAGAATCAAGATTGCAAACATCTTTGACATTACAATCTTGTTTACAATCTGATGGCAGAAGAAGATATGCCACACCACCTCAGCAAATAGCAGCATTTAATCGTAGATCTGTACCACTTATAGATTCATCGACTACTATTGAGTGGGTCAAAAGAGAAGAAGACACAATTGTTGGAGATGAAATTTATATGCTAAATCCTAAAGAAAATTTTAACATACATTTTCCGTACAAAAGAGGAGATTTGAATGTACATCCTGGCCCTGGTGGTAGTCTTCGTTCAATTCTTGCTGATTTAAAAACTATTTGGGAATATGTTTTAGTCAAAAAAATGAATATACCTTTAAAGGATCTACAGCATTACAGAGCAGTTTTAATAATCCCAGATATTTATAATAGATGGTATTTAAAAGAACTAACAACGTTACTGCTTTGTGAAATAGGATTTGGAGCATGTTTTCTTATTCAAGTATGATTCCTTTTAAAAATTTTTAAAATTAACAATGACATAATTTGAAAGAATTTTTAATGTATTTGAATATCTTAATTTTTAGGATCACGTAGCTGCGACATTTGGAGCTGGACTAGGATATGCATGCGTTGTAGATGTTGGCGAAGAAAAAACTTCAGTATCTTGTATTGAAGATGGTATATCACATCGAAATACAAGGGTGCGCATGGATTATGGTGGAGGAGATATTACTCAAACATTTTACTGGTTGCTGCAAAAAAGCGCATTTCCTTACAAAAATTGTGATCCTACTGATAGGCTTGATGCTCAACTTCTTGATCAACTCAAATGTGATTTTTGTCATGTAGATTTAAATATATGTGGCTCAAGAGAAAAGACTTTTGTAGTAAAAAAGCCAAAATTACCTACTGAAAAGTATACTATACAAGTATGAAATAATAAACAAAATAATTAATGATAAATTTATAATTTATTCAAAAAGAAATATTTTAATTAAACTTTATTAACATACTTATTGCAGGTGGGAGATGAGTGTCTAATTGCACCATTGAGTCTCTTTCAGCCAGAGCTTTTAAAATTAACAAGTACTCGTGGTGTACATATTCAAAAACGTTATGTGGGAGATTCAGAGGATCCTCATGACGAAAATTATTTAAGAGAAACAAGTGTAGGTACAAGAAGAAATATTCTTAATAGAAAAATTATTAAAATTATTAATATTAATAAGTTTTAAAATAAAGAATAATTGATGGTTCTAGAGAAGAGGTATTAAAGAAAATTTAGAACAAAATCCAGAGCTACAAGAAGAAACGGCTAATACAGCAGCTCCTGGAGAAGAAGAGGTGGTTGTTGATAATGTTGACACAGCACCGAGCGTTCTAAATAACCGAGAACTTGAAGCTCCTAAAGATTTTATTGTTGGCCCTCAACAACTTCTAGGGCTTGATCATGCTGTATTACAGAGCATTGATAGATGTCGTGAGTTTATTTTCATAAAACTATTCAAAATAAATTTTTTAGATCAATAAAAAAATACCATTTTTCATTTCAGCTACTGAAG
This sequence comes from Leptomastidea abnormis, assembly GCA_030522805.1. Taxonomy (NCBI): domain Eukaryota; kingdom Metazoa; phylum Arthropoda; class Insecta; order Hymenoptera; family Encyrtidae; genus Leptomastidea; species Leptomastidea abnormis. The sequence goes on from JAPYZE010000813.1 coordinate 49,773, forward strand.
ATTTAAAACGGAAAATGTACAGTTGTATACTTGTTGTTGGTTCAGGAATGAAATTTCAAGGAATTGGTACATGGCTTCATAATCGGATATCATTACAGATTCCATATGTATATAGAGCAGGTACATATGATAATATAATAATATAATAAAACATTCTTACACTTATACTAAAAAACTTTTTTTTTTTTAATTTTATAGAGCAAATGGATGTTATAACTACTCCTAAAGATATAGATCCAGGTATGACGGCTTGGAAGGGTGCCGCTATTTTAAGTTGTTTGGAATCGGCACAAGAACTGTGGATAGGACGTCAAGAGTGGGAACATGCAGGTGTTAGAATTTTAAGAGAAAGAGCTCCTTTTATGTGGTAACAGTTTTCTTGTGAAGTCTTATAACAAAACTTAGTTTTGTTTAATTTATGTATAGGTGCATGTACATATATGACAGGACAATAAAAAATATTTTATAAAAATTTTTCGGCATTTATTATTATAGTAAAAATTACATTAGCTATTCTCAAACACAATTTAATCCTTTTTTACATCATACGTTCTTTCATTACTCTATTAATTTTCTAAATACATATTTTACAGTATAATTTATTAATTCAGACTTGCATCAAAAAAATATTTTTAAAATTCTCTGAGTTTAACTTTTGTTTTATCATGAGGATGAAACTGTACAATATCAGCATCTTCTAAAAAATTAACAAATTCTAAGCTATCTGAGTCAATTTTAATATACACATCATCTCCACCTTTGCTTATAGCTCTTGTAAGGTCCTACAAAAAATAAATAATATTAGATGAATTTTTAATGTTAATTTGTTTAAAAATTTATAATAAAATTATTAAAAAATTGAAACTTACACACAATACTTGTTGAAAGTCTAAATTATCAGGAAATAAGGCTTCAACAGTGGTTTCCTACAGCATTAATTATAAATTAATATAAATAAAATTTTTTTTAAATTTTAAAGATTTTAATAATGTAAATATTTACCAGATCCCTTTTAACTTCACGAAATAAACGATTAGTAACACTCATTTCAGCTTCATAATTAGTTGTAGCTTCATTTTCTTCATCAGCCATGGCTACTTTCATTTCGTTAAAAGTAGTTATTTTATTTTCCATACTGAAAATATAATTCACAGAATTAAAAAAAAAAATAGTATATTTACCATGATTTATTGTATTTATTTATAAATATAACATCTGAAGCTAAAGAATTGTATATGTATAATGCAATACATACTAGGAAATATCAGATTCTATTTCATGTATCTCTTCATCCTTTAATTTACTTAAATTTTCCATAGCTTCTACTTCATCTTCTAATTCTTTAACAGCAAATGCATAAAAATCAGTTGTATTAGGAATTGGAAAATCTCGAGGTTGCTGTTGCGCAACAAACTTTTGCATTGATTGTACATATTTTAATCTTTTTTGTCTGATTTGTTCAGGTGTTACATCTGATGGTAGAGTTTGAACTTCGTTGTTATTTACAATACTCATCAATCTTTGAACTTCTTGTACTCTTTCATTTTTTACTTCCTTCAAGTGTTCATAAGTGTCCTCTAAAGTGAATTCTACTGAGCTTGTATTCATATCTTCAGCAGATGATGACATTTTTTATTTTAAAATTTTAATAATAAAATAATCAGTCACTTAATTCAATTCTAAACATAAATTTTTTTCATAAATTTCCTTTATTTTTATTTATTAAATATCAGTTCAAATTTTTAAACAAAACTAATCATTTCAATTTTAAAATAGGTATAAAAAATAATTAAAAAACTTGAAAATTAGCTAAATATTTATTGTATACACGTTTTGGCGGGAACAGGCATAAACGTAAAATTTGAAAAGTTAGGAAAAAAGAAAATATAATATTGACCGATTCGATATTAAAAAATTATCGTTTATTATTTAGTGATGAAACTTTTTATTAATTACACATATTTACGTTCTAAAGTATAAAAAAAGTATAAATTAACAATTCTAACCTACACTCATATTAATTAATTACTCACAACACTACGAAATTCCACTTGTGTGTTATTTCAACAGTTTAAAAATACTTTATTTCAACTTTAATAAGAACTTATAAAATGAATAAATTTTTTACTTTATTTTTTTACAATTTTTCTTTGAAAATAATAAAAATTCAAGCATTAAAATCAAAATCACAGATTTGCATGTTTTGGTTTTAAAACAGACGACAAAAAACCGTACAGGACCGCCATATTATGACGTCATAATCGTAACATGTGAAAAAACATTTAGCGGCTGCTCTTTGAGAGATGCTGCGGTAAATGTAAATTTTGGAATTTTAATTTTTTACTAAAGTTAAATTGTTGTTCAGACGTCATGTTCGCCCGTGGTTTTACCTGTGTTCTTCAATTTTCACCGCGTACAGTGGCTGCACGAAATAGAGTAATTAATGCGTTTTCTTCAACGGCAGGTAAATAATTTGAGGTTAAGTCTTTGATGTTATTGGGAGAATAAATTATTTTGAGTATTAAATAAAATATAGATTACGATTTTGCATTATAATTTTTAAGTTGAATAGTAAGATTATGTTATATTTTACGTGAAAAATTTAGCAGAATTATTTTTATTGTATCAATTCTTTGTTTTAGCCACTGTGTATGACAAAGATCCAGCACCTTATTTTTTCAATGAAGAAACTCAAAAGCTTCTCCAACAAGTTACTGAGCCAAACCCAGAAAAAGTTTTTAGAAAACGTTTAGATGGACATACTATACGAACGCCAACATATAAATTTATGACTGATGAACAACTAGAAGAATCAAGGCGAGAATCAGAAGAATTAATGTGGGAACGTCTACAAATGCCTCCAATTGTTAAAGTTAGAAAAGATGAGGATCGAATTATCTCTAAAGATCCTGCTTTGCAAGGATTCAATCAATCTAAATTTGTTTTTACTGATATTTCCTATGGAGTTAGTAATAAGAGCAGAGTTATTGTTGTTAGAGAGCCTAATGGTGTATTACGTCCTGCCAAGCATGATGAAAGAGATCGTTTAAATCAAACATATTTTCCAATGGAAGGCAGAGACATAAGTACACCTAAAATGTTTGAAGATGAACACTTGCAGGTATGTATGATTTATTGTAATTTTTAATTAAATAAATTTATGATTATATTATTGATTTTTATTATTTTTTATTACAGCCCATATTGGAAAGAAATGATTATGAATTTGTCTTGGATAAAGCTTGTATACAATTTGATCCAGACCATCCACTTTTTCATAAAGTAACTCAAGCTGTTTATAAACATTGTAATGAGACCTTGCATCATGATAAATTGAGGTCAACCAGGCATTATGGCCCTATGGTATTTTATTTAGCTTGGACTAAAAATATAGACAATCTCCTATTAGAAAACATAATAACAAAAAGAATTAAAGATGCTTGTCTGGTAATTAAGTTGTATTATAAGTTAAATCCAAGCAAAAAAGGCATTGAAGAGGAAGACCCTATAAAAGTAATACAACATTTTATTGAAACTGAAGCTACTGGTAAAAGAAAATTGGATCAAGCTTTGAGAACATATTTGGAATTGCAAGCAGAAGAAGCAAAAATACAAGAAAATATAGATAAAGCACATGGAAGGACAAGTAGCAGCAACAAAGTTGTAGAAACCTAAGTATAAAATAATAGTAACTTTAATTATTAAAATTTTTTTTATTATTTTCAAAGAACTTGAAAATTTGTACAAATGAAAAATGTCATATTTCAGAAAAGAAAAACCTTTACATATTAAACATTAAAATTTAATTTATCAAAAGATTAATTTTAATGTATGTACTATAAAATTCTGAACATTAATGACTCTGTAAAATAAGTAATATTAAGTTTTCTGTTTTTTTTTAAAAGAAAATACACAAGAGTTTATCAAACTCAATAAGTCTATAAAATTTTCTAAAACATGATCAACATCCAATCAACAACTTATTACTCCAAAAATCTATAAACAACAATAATTTAGGAGCATTTAATCACACACCATCAGCATCTCTTAAAAGCCTCTTCATTCATACTCATACACATATACATTTATTCTCATCCAGTCAGTAGCCATGCAGGGACTTCAAAGGGGAGGAATCGAAGCAACAAGTTGGCATAGTGGCACATACAAGAGGAAGAGAAAGGGGAAACTGATGCACGCGTATGTACATACCTATATCTCGAGAAGCATCATCAGCAACAGTATAGCATGCGTTGGCTGATGGTGAGGAGGCGCAGGAGGAGAGGCGCGCGCGCAACGTTTGCGCGAATGCGCGGCGGGAGAGCAAGCATCGCATTCCGGATATAAACGGCGGCTGTGGATGGACTCTTAGTCTTGCCGGGACGACGTCCGAGACCGGACGATGTTGCTGCTATTGCTGATCCTTTTTCTTATATTCGTATCTCCAGAGCATTACTCCTAGTTATTTCACTCCAATATCACTGCATATACAATAGAAACAACAAGTTTGCAAATTTAAGTTTTCGGAGCACTGATAACACCCGCTTTATATTTTTTTTCAAGGACAAGCCAAACTACTTGTTGACGTTTATTTAATTATTATTACCTGCTCTCATTGTAATAATTAATTATTACAAGTCGAGAATTCCTCTTTGACATGCGGGATTTATCAAGAAAGTGAATTGTGTATTTGAGCCGCTATATATAATTGTTATGTGCCGGTTTGATATATCACGCGCTACGCTCGCGCGTTTATATAGATTAAACTTTGTATGCATTATAGACGACGTATAGTGCATCAATTGATATATATATAGACCTCATCTTACATTGCATACATGTGTATATGTATGTAGATATGGTTGTATACGAAACCATGGATATATCTTCTCATACATAAAATGTGTTATGTGAATAACTACAGACTGCAACGATAAGAGACTTTTAACTTTGTCAAAAAAAAAAAAGACATTTAATTAATTCTTATACTTTTCTTCTCTCGTTTTATTATATATCACTTTATTTAATTTAATTTTTTTTTTTTTATACTCTTGCTTTAGTTCCTGCTACCGGATGTCTCGTTGAGTAACTAACTCTTCCTCTCCATTATCAGTAAACGCATGCAAAAAGACTGACATTTTATATTTATTTTTCTTCTTTTTTTTTTTATTTATTTATATAGATTGTTTGAGCAATAAAACCTTAAACATAGAATCAAACGCGTTATTCTTTACTTTTATTCTTACACTCATTCATTTTTGAATTGTACTTAATTATTTTTTTAAAAAATAAATTATAAAACAAATATTACGACAATTCCAAAATTTCAATACAATACCTTAACAAAAATTAAAAAAAAAATTTTAATGTACAACTTGATCATTACCACATCAGCACGTGGCTTATAAGATCTCGCGCTAAAACGCAAACGAACCGAGCAAATGTCATTGGCGGTTTAATACTCAGTACATCAGTAGCAGATGTTAATAGTGGGGGGAGAGGAATTACAAACACCGGCACACACATCGCAGTTTAAATACTTTTTTTTCGATCATTATCGAAGTATCAAGCGCTGTGTATTGTCGTTTTAATGAAAATTGTGTTTGTAAATTTACGATTGAAATATCAGCTGTTTTTAAGGATATTCTATACACTTGCTTGAATTTTTATAAGGTCTTGAAATTATAATTTGGAGTCATGGAATCGACGGAAATAACAACGATGATGGATATCGAGGTAAATTGATTTAATTTTTTTTTATTTCTGTTATGCTTTCTGTTATGTATTCTGTTTCGTAATATTTACTTTGGAAGTTTGTTTGTATACTTTGTTGAATATTATCAATATATAATTAAAACGATTAGACTCGATCATCTGTGTTTAAATTAAATCAATTTGAATTAATTTTATTTGCTGTTTTTTAGTAGCTATTAGGTAAAAAAATTAATTTGTAGCTATAAATTGTCAATTTAAAAAATAATTACGAATCAATACTTTTTTTTTGCAATATACAATTTTAATTTAAGTGTTCTAAATTTGCGAAAATGATTTTTAATCAAATTATTTCAAAAAATCGTTTAAATTATCTCACATTGAAATTCCCCAATCTTTACAAGGGGGTACTTGATTTATTACGATTATTGCGTAGTTTTACATATATTAATTTGAAAAAAAAAAAATTTTAATTTTCTCATTATACAAAACTAATAAACAATTTAAATAAAAAATCAATAGGATTTCCATTGTTAATAAAATCCTTTCTTGTGTGATTTATCATACGTATAAATATATATATGTAATAAACGCGGCATTTATAAGCGCGCGTGACAGCTGCTTTGGTGTTTTATTTCATTCTCGCGTCTTCTTCAACTTACGACTGTCAAATGACTCTGTAAACATGAATGAATTAATATACGTTTATATATA
>JAPYZE010000814.1:0-57091 GCA_030522805.1 Leptomastidea abnormis
TATATATATATATATATATATATATATATATATATATATATATTGTTTGTGATAACATGTAAATATTCATATAAATTTAATGAAAAAGTTTTTTTTTCTAATACTGCAAAATATTAACAGTTTAAAGTTTAAAATTTTATTGAGATACGCTTCCAGTGGTTTAGTCGATAAAGCTAAAGTTTCGTAATTCACAGGTCGTGAGTTCGATACCTGGCATCTGTCGGCTGGATAAACGCGCAAACTCTTATATATGCCAAAATATGCTTGACAAAGTATCAAAAAGGCTATAATATTAAAAATAAAATCTGCTACGTAATCCCTCTATATACCTCTTTTTATCTTAAAAAGAAAAAAATTAATTTTTTTCAATTAAAAGATTTTGTATATATCTAAGAAAAACATTGAAACAGTTTTAACACGATATTCAAATTTATCAAGCAGTATCTCAGCTATAAAAGTATGACACTCTAGTAAGTGATTTGATGTAATTTAAGTTTAAAGCGCATTTTTTTTAATAACTTTTAAAACATAACGGGCACCCTAAATCAGCCAAATTTTATCCAGTCGACTTTATCTTTTTTTTTTAATCATTATTATAAATAAATCTAGTGAAATACATACGACTTTTTTAGAAAATTAATATAGAGATTTTTTAGATCGATTTGAGAGACAAAATTCAAGTGAAAAACTTTTTTTAACGAAAATGTATTTTTAATTTTTAATCTTTTCCAATTTAATAAAGAATGACAAGCAAAACAGTATAAATCGACAAAAAGTCAATATTTCCTTAAAAACCTTAACGTAGAAAATATAAAATTTCTTACAATACGAAGACGAAGTAGAAAAAAAACTCAACACGCAAGAGAGAGTCAAGCAGGCAAAATTCAACCCATCTTGCAGCTGCTTTGTTTTACAAGCGTCATTTCATATGCACAAAAATCCAGAGGATATAAGAGACAAGAGAAGAAATCTCGTCTCTTCGTTGTGGACACTTTAAAAAAAAAAAAAAAAAATCTCCCAAGAAATCAAAGACACGAAGAACTTGCAAAGAGCTGTGAGGGAGATTCTTAAAAAGAAAAAAGTACGCAGCAAAGAGACAGTAACGCAAGCCAGAGAAAAAAAGTGAGACGACAATGGAAAGCAAGTAAGCTCTGTTTGTATACGCACGCATATCGGCCACAAACATATATATGTTGGATGAGGGTAGAGGGGAAGGGGGGGGGGGGAAGGATAGATGGGCCGCGTCTCCATCCATCACTCTCTTTCTCTTCTCTCCGTTTCCTTCTCCTCCAGCATCGTCGATCGAGGTATATGTAAGCGCACGCGTACACGCCGATCTTAGAATGCATTACTCCCCTCCTCCTCCTCCTCCAACTCCCCCGCGACTATACTACTATTGCACTCGTGTATGTGTATATGTGTGTGTTTATATGTAATAGTGAGCATCAAGTAACCGCGTAACGCTTTGTCCATTTTCACTATAATGTATATATGCTGTATAGAAGCAGAAGTTCGCGTGCAGGCATGGTGTTTATGTGGAAGCTATATGCTACTGCTCTAGGGTATGTATATACTATATACGAATCGGTAGACTTGTGGTCTTGAGGGAGAGAAGGTAGGAGGAGGAGGAGGAGGTAGAAAGTTATTAATTGTTCTTCTTTTCGTTTGTGGGTACGACACGTATGTCTGCTTATCGGAGCTGCGTTTAGCTATTAAAAGCCATTTCTGATTATGAGCGATTAGCTGCGGGGACGGACTCAAGGATCGGTTGAAGGATTGGTATATACCAGAATGCTCGTTTTTTTTGTTTTTTTTTTTTAGTGTTTATATTGGTGGATTGTTTTTTTAAACTTGCTTTTTTTAGTTTTGATTTTTGTCGATATCTAACTGTTTTGTGATGATTAAAGTTTTATTTGATACATGGTATAACTGTTACTCAATTGAAATTTATTTTGTTGGAAATCATTTATACATTAATTATGATTATTTGTATAAATAATTAATATTTGCAAATTGAATTCTTGATTAAATTATTACAAAAATCTAAAAAAAAACTTGAAAACTTTCTTACACTGAAAAGTAAGTTGTAACAATTTGCATATTATATTCACAAAACCCATTACACAGTAAAATATATGAAAAAATTCCTCAACCATCCACTCTCATAAAAACTCATCTAACTCGTCTTGGCCGAGATCACTTCTTTTTTCAATCTCAACCAAAAATAAAACAATCATTATAAGACATCAATGTATATCCTTAACCGCCTTCTTTCTTAAACGCTCAAACTTGAACTTGAACGTGAAATAAATCAACATAAACTCAGGTCTCGTCGCGACTTTACTCGAACGGTGACGCACACACACTCTTACACACATACACACATGTAAAACACATGTATGCCTAGGGTCGCAACGATCCTTGGATTCCGTACCGATAAGACTCCGATAAGCCAAACGTCCACCCAAAATAAAAAAAAGAAATAAAAAAGGAGAAAAAGAAAGACAAACAAACAAACAAAAAAAAAGGTAAGAGGAAATAACAGACGAAACGCCGCGTACGTCCAACGTCTGTCCGTCAATCTAAAGCAAGCTATATACCCTACATTCTCTCTTTCTCTCTCTCTCTCTCTCTCTCTCCTCGCGCGCGCTTGAGAAATTAATGACTTTCTGCGAGGAGTTGGGAGTAGTAGGCCTACTATACTACTGCCGTTGCCACCGGGAACAATGTGCAGTCAGCTGCGCGATTCCAAGCGTTTTCTCTTTCTCTCTCCCTTTCTGTTATGTGGTTCTTTTATGTATAGGATATACCGAGCAAGTTTGATCGACCTCAAGTATAATATATACGTATATACTTTAATAGTTTGTGTGTGTATGTAAAGTATACGTGTGTGTGTGTGTATGTGTGTGTATTATAGTATGTTGATGTAGTGGATTGTGATTATTGAGCAATGTTTTTCATAGACATTCTGGAAAATTTCTGTAGGATATAAGTATGCTTGGCTTGTTGAGCTACCATTTATAAACTTGATTACTTTCCTTTCGATGCTTAGGAAAGTATACTTATACTTGTAGGACATTATTTTAATTATGTTTTGAAAAAATGCAGCACATATATATTACATTAAATGCTTACAGTCTTTATTTTTTTTTAAATCTTATTTTCTTATCGTTTTTTGAGGAAAACATTAAATTTATGTGTCGGATGTAATTTGATACACCTGCAATTTAGTTGAAAAGGTGTCGGAAGCTTGATCGATCTTTTTTTTTTTTTTTGTTTTTATATAAAATTGCATTTGATTGCTAGACTGTTACAATAACATTTACAGAAAAAAATAGAATTTTTTCAAAAGCATTGAGAAAATTGAAAAAAATGTTGAATCAAGCTGAAACATCAAGTATTATATCAAACGTATCAATCGATACAATAAACCATTAACACCACCCTTCTCTCTTATAGCAAATACTCTAGGCAGAAATCGATATTTTTTTTCTCTCTTTTCTCGTTAAAATTGAAAATCTGGGTCAAGTATGGGTAAGGTAACACCTATATACATATACCTAAATGAAAAAAAATCTAACAGTATATGTATAGATACATGTACAAGTGTTAATGCTGTTACTGTCTGCGACTGTATACCATAAGAACAGACTAAACGACAATTAATCACTCGCATATGGAGGAGGAGAAGGAGGATTCTCCAGTTCGTGCGCGAGTTCATTACGATGGCTAGAAATGATTTACAGGTATTTGCAGGCGCAAAGCATTAAACGCACCGATTGTACATGTATGTATGTATGCATGTATCGCGAAGAATGAAATAAAAATGTATAGGTATAAAAACTTGAAGGAAGAACATATTTTCAATTTATACGAGGTGTGGTTGAAAAGAAATTGTATAGGTACACGATTGCAGAGAAAGAAATAAAGAGTTTGTAATTTTTAAAGCCTTCGGCACCTTTTTTTTGTGAAACTTTGTGTAAAGTGGATGCATTTTATCGAATCGATTTGCAAAACTGAATGATATGGGATGGATATAGCTCGAGGACAAACCAAGCACGCGATTTTACTTTTATGTAACTATACATTATAGTGTTGAATTTAAAAAAGTTTATTGAAAGAAAGATTCTTTGAATGTTTATAGGTATGAAAATTAATTTGTGTGGTGTTGGTGTTCTCCATGGAATGAAAATTTATGGTTATATGCGCGAGTGAAGTTTATGAGAAGTTTGAATTTGATTGCTTGGAGATGAGTTTTTTGAAATTTTGGTTAGTAATTTTTAGCAAATCGGCTTCTTTCTGTTATTTTTGTGATTATATGTAAGTGTTGGGTATCTTTGGTACTTGGTACAATCAATATTTTGAAGTACCTTACATGAAATGATATAAAGAACTGAATATTTAAAAATGCAAAATTTATGGTAAAATATTCAATCCAAAATAAACCTTTAAAAAAAAGATAAGAAAAAACTATTTTTCAAAAGAAATAAAACAATAGAGTAAATTCTTTTTGAAAAAGCCGCAAATTTTCACCAAAAAGAAGGAGAAGAAGAAGAAAAAAGGAAAAAGTAAAATTTTATTTAAATTGCAATCTATTCTCCTGTCAACGCATACTACCTTACGCACCATCCAACAAAACCAAACTCTCTACCGCACAACCTCATAGATTCCTACTTGTGAAAGCCAAAAATTTTCATAATTTTTCCACAACAACAGCAATAGCAGCATCAACTGGAGCAACACATACACAGAGAGAAACCCTACTACTGTCATTTCTTCAAAGTCAAATAACGCCTTATATCCCTGCGTGTTATTCTCTTGTAAAGAAAGAAAAAGAAAAAAAAACCAAGTCCAACCCACATCACATAATATATAACCACACAAGCTTTCAACTTCCCCTCAAGTTATATAGGCGCTTTAACTCTCGCTTAGGTTCTCTCTCTCTCTTCTTCTTCAACTTTCGCCAAAAAATGCATTGTTTGCATACAATATCGAAAGCTATTTCCTCCTGTCTTGTCTCTCCGCTGCGCTCACTCGCTCGCTCTTCTCTTACGTATATATAGTGTCCACATGTTCTCTCTATACGCACTCAGTGAAAAGGGCTCTACACTATTCAGTGTATACCCAGGGTATATGTTCATCGTATCCCCAACCAGCCAGCTGTTGCTGCTGGTGGTCCGCTTTTCCCGCGTGTTTTTTCTCTTTCTCTTTTACTCTCAAACTCCTTGGAGAGGCCGTAGTAAGCAGAGAGAAACTGTCGCTCCCGATCGTCCGGTGTGTTCTTCCTGCTTAGAGCTCGCGCGGCGCTATGTTATGTTATATGTGTATGTGTGTATGTGTGTGTGTGTGCCCGGGGAAAGCTATACCACACTGCCCCTCGCGCGAACGCAAGGTTCGTTTTATTTATGGCCGAGCGACTGCTGATCCCCGCCTTCTCTTCTTCTACTTCTTCTGACCGGCTTATGCACACGCAAGTGTATAATATTATATATACCTACACGTAAACGCGAGAGATACCGTAGTGACATGCCCTGTAAGCGAGATCATTTTGATTCTCATTCTTAGCTCTCCGACCTTTATATATATATATATATATATATATATATATATATATATATACCTACATATCACGTGTAGTACCAAGCCATCTTATATAGATGTGTGAACGTTTCTAAAGTTAAGTAAGAGTATATATAGAGGAGAATGAAGTCGTTGCTGAGATTTTGCGAGTATATGAGGTTGAGGTGTAAAGTCGCGCGTCCTTGATTTTCTCTCATATACGATCAAGATTTGCATAAATGTATGCGTGTGAATATATGTGTGAATGTAAGATTGAGAGAAAGAACGACGTATGAGCGTAACGTATGGGCTTATAAAATTTATGGCGCACTTATCTTAATGTGTCTTATGTTGATCTTTCTTTTTCTTTCTTATTTTTTTTCAACTACTAAATCCATAGTTAAATTTACTAATGTATAGTTCAAGTTTGATTTTGTATACTTATATAGTTTTTGTAGTGGATAGATCCCATGTATAAATTTTAAAATATTATAAGCACAGGTTGACTACATACATTGTGTTAGAGGTGTGGAAATACGTGTGTAGATATGTATGTATGTATATGTTAATGATTTGATAAAGTACGTTTTAAAGTGTCTCTAATAGTGTAATGATAGAACCAGATTCAATGTGCTGCTAGTGATTTATCGCATTAAACCCTTCCCCCTTACCTCCTCTCCTTTCTTCTCTCTCTCTCTCTCTCTCTCTCTCTCTCTAGTTCTCTCCTTCTTGCCGACAAATTTACTTTTTTTTCTTCTTTCCATGTGACGAAATTTCGTACATTTATATGTCGTTGTAATGAACTTGCTGTTACTGCTGCCGCTGAATTTTATTGCTTTCTTTGAATTATTGTTTTTTAATAGAAATATAAATTACGAGGGTATATGTATGTAATGTATATATGTATTTATAAAATATGGGTGACGAATGGAAATTTTATTGCGTTTGATTCCAATAAATAATATTTATTTATACACATATATTCAGCCACGCGACTCTACATATTTCATATAAATATTTTAAGTGTGAAGGTAATAATTGTGTGTATATATTACAAAATCAGATAATTCATTAAATCTTATCCTATTCTCTTGCAATTATATTAACATATATTACCACATAAATAATATTCAATAAAAAAATTTATTCAATTAAAAATACTCATTAAATATTTTCACAGTAGAAAAAGATAAATTACAAATTGAACTAACATACAAATTTCAACCTACGCACTAAAAATATCCAAAAACTACCTAAGCAAAATACACATATCCACCCGAAAGAATAGCCATTTTCCCCGCTCAACTAAAAATAGTCATCACGCGCTTGATACGCAACATTTCAATTCACTCGACCGAATCGGTTAAGGCGTATATATACATATCATACAAGCTGTATCGAGGGCATATAGTATACTCTAAATGTCAAGGAAAAGAAAAGAAAAAAAAGATGAAGAATTTCAAGCTTGCAAAGACGTACACGCGTAAAATATATATCGCTGGATCGGCAGAGATGACAAGAAATGAGACGTAGCCAGTGATGTTTGAAGCGCATCAGAAAAGAGTTGAAAGAGAAAGAATGAGAGAAGGGAGGGAAGGGGGAGGCGTATAAAAAAAGTCTTAAGCGCGTGCGATTGTTTGTAAGAGGCAAGAGGAGAGAGCATCCGGCGATTGTAGAGAGGCGCCGTGACCTAAGAAGAGATGCGTCGTGGTTCTGGACTTTAACTTACTCGACGACGACGAAGACGAGGAGACCATGTGCGCTAGAGAATAAATCACGCGGGATCAACGATATTCCACGAGCGACTTACGTCACGATTTGCTCTTTCAGTGATTCTCTTCTGTCTCTCTTTTTCTTTTACTTTGAGATCTGGTAGTAGGAGGAGAAAGAGAGGTTCGATTTAATCGCAATGAGAAAGCTTAGAGAGTCTCTAGGATGAGTGAGAGAAGAGAGAGAGAGAGTGTAAAGATTGCAAGGTATGTGTATCTGTATATATGAATGTGGTTGAGGCGAGAGGATTAAGATGGATTTTTGCACGATGGATTATAGTATTGCGAGATTAAGCTAGGCTCTGAGCGAGAGAAAGAGAGAGAAATAATTTTCTTACGTAAATTTAGAGACGTGAAGAATATTATATGTTGCAAATCGAATTTTCTTAGACCTTTGAATCTTATGCTTGATTTAGTTTTATTTGCTTAAATTAATTTATTTCGTTTTGTGTTTCTTTTTTTTTTTATATTTTGTTTAAATATTTTTTGGATAATTGTAAATTACTTATATTCTATTAAAACATATTTTTCTAAAGTAATTGTATAGCAACACAGTTGTTATATTTCAATTCATCATAGAGCTTCGTATAGCTTGGTCGTCACAGCGTTAGCTTTGTAATTCTTAGATCGAGAGTTCAAATCCTGGCGTCTATCGACTGAGTTGCTGTACGATTTCTAACTGAAATACACTTGAAAGTGTGTCAAAAAGTAATCAGGAAATGAAACAATTCACATCTTTACAGTGGTTTTCAATAGCATCTATTTTTTAAATATTTGATACATAATTATGAATTTTTTTAAAATTTATACTTTTTGAAAGTTGCTTTTTGTTTTGATTGTTTTTATCTTAAAAAATTATAAAAAAAGTTTTATTTTTATTTTTTTTCTCGTCTCATGAGAATAATATGTATCAATTTATGTGGTTGAAATTATAATTGACACATACGTGTACGAGTGCATATTATAAGTTTTAAAATTCGAATTTCATTTTTTTTTGTCTGGAACAACAATTTTAAAATTTATTGGTTCATTTGCAATGTAAGTTTGCTGAAAAGTTTTTTCATATTCACGTTAAAATTATAGTATATGCAGGCTTTAATCCGTAACGATTTGATATATAATTGACGGTAATTATACTTGCAACCTGCCTCTATAATTTACCGATCTTATACTTTTCATTTAATTGTCTTGCTTTTTTTTTACAATTTCTGCGCAACATAGATACCAACATAAAAAAACTTGGAATTAATTTTCTGTAATTATGAAAATATCTCTGTTTCTCATTAATATTTCTTTTTTACATTTTTTATTATTTTATTTTAATATTTTATTTCATAAAAATTATTCTCTAACGTGTAATTTGAAACACCTTAGCATTTATACCACAACATAAGATTAAAGAAAATTCTAAATTTATGTTTGGAATTTTTGAAAACGCGATACTAAAATTATATAATAATAAAATAATATTACGCCTATGATATAAAAATTTGAAAATTATCATCTAATTAAATCTTGACATTAGATTATAAAAATAAACCCTTCCCATAAAAATTATCCAAAAATTTGAATTATTCTTTAGTCAAGTGGCTATTCGTTATTGTATCCTTAAGAACCAAAAGATCCAGATCATTCTACAAAGATGCAAGAATTCAAATCAAATCCTTTTACCTTCCCCCAAATTACTCATTCACAGAATCAAAGCTTTCATCTACAACCCTTAAACCCTAACAAATTAACACACCAACTAAACTTACACCTCACAGTACACCATCATCACCTACAATAAAAATCATTCTTTTTTCCATCTCCCAAAATCAAGCCCAATACACTCCAACAACAGCCCTCAAAAATCTCAACCCAAATAAACCCAACCCAATTCCCTCTTACGCTCGTAAATTTCGCAGAGGCTCCACTAGTGGCTGCGTTCGCTCGCACGATAGAAGGGAGAAGGAGGAAAGCCGCGCGTTGTCTGCGCGCCAGCCGGATAACAGCCAGCAGCAAGCAGCGTACCAAAAGGGGGCGGCGAGAGAGTCCCTATGGCTGACTTTGGTGTTGTACATACGTATAGCTGAAGCAGCAACAGGCGGCTGCGCGACGACGCGCTTTTCCAAGTCTCGTTGCTGCTCTGTGTGTGTGTGTGTGTGTGTGGTACAATTGTGGTGGTGGAATAGATATATATCTTTGGAGTTATTAGGATTTATGGGGGGGCTATGCTCTATTTTTGGTATAGCTTGAAGATGATGCTATCGGATTCTTTAGGTAATTGTTGACCTGCTGCTATAGCTGGTAGTAGGTTGTGTATAGTTTGATATGGAAATTATATTCCTACTGTTATTACCACTTATTGAATTTTATCGCGCAATTGTAGGTAGTTGGGTAGTTTGCGGGTAGTGTATAGTGTATAGATTGTACTTTTAGATATACATCAAGAAGTAAGATTATGCATGCGGTACTATATATATACATAAGGCTACTGGTAAAATTTAAATTTAGTTTAGAATATGTTATTCACGTGCCAAATGAAAATTTGCGGGAATTTTAGTTTAAAATTGAACGCGAATTTTCAGAAGCTTGAAAAATATGTGAGGATTGTTGAAAACTTAACAGTTCGTAATTGATTTTAATGTAGTTTTGATTATATTAAAAGATAAAAAACTGATGATGGTGGATATTTAATTTAATGCAAAGTATAAGTGTTTGTCTGTGTGTGTGTGTGTGTGTGTGTGTGTGTGTGTGTGTGTGTGTGTGTGTGTGTGTTTCAAGTAGTAATTTACGAGAACGAATAAATTATTATCTGTCGTCCAGATATAGGATTTATTGGATAATGATTTAATAGTCATCATGGCATACGGCAACGATGAAGAAGAAAAAGAAGAATTTTTGTAAATTTTTGTTCAAAATGTTCGACTATATCAAAATGCTTAGAAAATAAATCTAGTCTAAAATTATACTAGCCACATAGATCATTCTTGTAAAAAATATTTATAGGCGCGTCTTGATATTTTCTATAAAGTGTTTTTTTAAAAAACCGATCTATACCGACCATATAATTTTTTCTTTTAATCTTCCAGTGGACGTGTTTCCGTCATCCTATTTATTTTACCATTTTACTTTATAATTTATGCTCAAAGACATTTTTTTTAAATAGCATTAAAATTGTTACTTTTAAGATTTAAAGGAGCAAATTTTGAGATTTATAATAAAATTGTTATCAACATGGTCTTTAAATTTATCAATAAAACAATAAATTTCATTTATTTACAGTTAACTATAATTAACCAAATTTTCGACAACCGTTGTAATTTAAGCATTTTTTTTTTTAAATTCAAAATAAAAATATATTTTCACATCAAATAAGTAGAACTTCACAACCATATATTTATACGTTCCACACTATTACATTAAAAAATGTTAAAATCCACATTAAAAAAAAATTACAGATCAAAAGAAACTCCCAATAAATAAATAAAATTCCGTTTATTTACATTTTACGCAGTCTTACAAAAACCCATCCATAAAATTACACCACTAAAAAAAAAGAAAAAGGGCATCGAGTATAGAGGCGCCGTTTACAAGTATGTATATAGGCATCAAGTAGCCAAGCACATAAATCTCCATGTAGGGGTATATCCAGTATAGTAGCAGTAACACACAGCAGAGTGCGGGGTACATTAAAAGTAACCTTAAGCTCCTAATCGTCCGAGTCGTTCCTATAAATCCCAAAAAAGCATGCATGCCGGAATATATTTATATCTTATCAAGATAAACACACACTTTCCAACCATACACACACACACACACACACACACACACACACACACACACACACACGTATACACACTTATATGGGGGGTCAGACTATCAGTATAACAATTAGCGAACTATACATGTGTATAGCTATGTATATACTCTGCAGGTCTGCAACGAAGAATGACGCAGGTGAAGCGCGATAGAAATCAGCCGACAGAATCTCGCAGCGTTTTTGCTATAATACTGTTTTATACGAAAAAAGCAGCCACGCATCTTTCTGGTACACAAGGGGGGAAAACCTGTTATAACCAATTTTGCAGTGACCGCCTTCCACGCGTCCACAATCTCGGTCGCTTATTGAATTGACAATTTTTTTTTTGTTAGCGAGTGAAAACTTACACGTCTAAATCGCACGTATTTATAAGCTGTGTAATATTTATATATTTTGACACCGAGTCTTTCAAAATAGTATATATGGAGGTGAAAATAGTGGGTGCGATATTATAAGATATTTGTCAAGGAAAAACTATCATCGCGCAATGCATTCGCACATTTTGCATGTCATTGTTTAATAAAAAGAAAAAAAAATTAAAAGATGTCATGGTATAGAGATAGATAAATCATTAGCGAAGCGTGAATGAGAAAAGGTATTGCTAATATGATGCCAGGATATATTGCAAATTTCTCTTGTATTTTAAGAAATGACGGATTATGTTAGTTATATTCCTGTCTTTCAGCAACTTGTTTCAATAAGTTACATGTGACTTTAATTTAAGCTTTAGTATTAAGAAATACAGTATATGTTTAATTTTTAAAAGTTTTTTTCCCCATTTTGTAGAGGTAACGGTTAACGACAGGATTTGGCAAAAAAAAAAAAAAAAAATTGACGTAAATTGTGATGGAAAGGTAATTTTAAAAGAGACTCAACTACCAGGTGTGTCTTTGGTATACTTATATGAGTATATCCGCATACGTACATATATTCATGCAGGATGTAAAGACTCTGTCATTTGATTCTTGCATACCTCAGACTGCCTTTTAGCAACTTCAAGTTTTTAAAATTTTTTATTTCTTTTTTTTTTCAAGTGACCGGTGTCTATAACGGTGCATAATCGATTTACCTGGACGCGAGTTTTAGAAAGGAAAATACGAAAAAAAAATGAAAAATGTTGATTGGTATATAAGTTGAGCGCTATATATATATGCATCTGGTCTGTGATTATATGGGCGAGGCTTGTATCTTGGTAGCACCGATATATATATAGCAAAATGGTCGCCATCGAAAGAATCCGCGTTGTTGCGCAAAGCTGCCGTACAGCAACTATTACCATAGCGCGGAAAGCTACATAACTTATAGGTATAAAAAAGAATTGCATTTAATTAATCAGGATTATTTTCGAGCGTGATTTTATCATAAAATACGATCGTATACTTAAATTGTATAAAAATCGATTTCTAGGTCGATGGCTAATTCAAATGCAGTACTACAGTTATACATTGCATGGTACACTGTAAAAAGTAATCGATTTTTGCATATTATTATAAGCTCAGGTTTTTACAATAGAAAGGAAAAAAAGAAATCAAATAAATAAATAAACCAAACTTTAACCCTTTTTTTGCGCGACATTGCACATAATGTAGAAGCATTGAGATCGCTGATATCGGTAGACAGTCGAATATTTTAACACACCATATTATATGAATTTATAAAAGATGCCTTTCACACTGCAATTTGCTCTGCATACCAGAGTATATGCAAGCCCTCTTTTTGTAGTCAAAATTCCGCAATCGCAAGAGAGAGAAAAAAAAGAAAGAAGAAAAGAAAGACTAAAGTGTATGGAACTAGCTAAGAATATGCGCATATACATATATATACATACAATCTACAAATAGGCTCGACCTTGCGTTCCGCTCTATTACTTTATTTCGTAACACAAGAAGGCAGCCTATTGCAATAGTAGGCACGAAAGAGGATCAGGACCTGTGTCCTATGTGTATCCTGATGCAAAAGAGAAAAAAAGAAACAGTATATCTATACGCGCCTTGAGAATATGCTATAGAGTATACCTATATAAAGGAGTCGCCTGGGTCCATATTATATGTATGAAAGAAAGGGTAGGAAAGAGAGGGAATCACCCTTGGGGTCCGCCTTGTGACTCGTTCCTCGCTGTACAACACCACAGTCCCTCCTCTCAACTTTACTTTTCTCTCTCTCTTTTCTTTAGCATCTCTCTTTCTCTCACTCACTCCCTTTCGTGACTCAAGCGTGTATGTGATGTGTATGTGTGTATGTGCTGCGCGAACTCGCGCACGTTCGGGCTTTTATTTATGGCGAAACGATCGGCCTGTAATTATGCCTCCTCTCTCAGCGAAAACCACCTTCCGCAGGCGCAGAGAGAGAGAGAGAGAGAGAGAGAGAAAGAGAGAACCATACACTGCTGCTTATATACATGCTGCTTTCTCCCTACTCTTCTCTGCTATATAGGTATATACTCATCGACTCTCTGGCCTCGCCTGTTCTATACACACTCCCCTTCTCCTCCTTCACCACCACCACCAGCAGCAGTAACGTTTGCGCGCAGGCCACTTTAGGTTGTTGCTGTTGCTGCCTCCACCTTCTTCTTCTTCCTCCCCCACTATATATAGTATATACGAAAATCGACCTCTCTCTCTCTCTTACTCCTCCCTATTTATTTGCCCTCTACATAACTGCCCCAGCAACTACCTACCCCCTCTGTAGAATATGCTACCTATATACATACGTGTATGTACGTAATTACGCAATTATATCTTTCTTTTTCTCTCTTCACTCTTGGTCGAAGTTTGCCTTTTCGAGCCACGGAATTACATCTTGCTCGTATGTGCTTCCTTAACTTTATACAATGACTATGTGTGTATAAGTATAACGTGGATATAGTTCTGGTGTATGTGAACTAACCAATGGTGGATGGTGGTATAAAAATAAAAAAAAAACGAGATTCTTGAAAATTATTTAAAGCACTAGTTTGTGTGTACACGAGGATGTACGTATATGGCTTTGTGAAAATAATGATAGTTTCTTTAAATAAATATTAATTGACTACGCGATATGGAGGCTTGTTTGCGGGCTATGTATTTTATTATTATTATTTGCGTTTGTTCTTTGGACTTGGTGATTATTTATTATTATATACAAAATATAAGGATTTTCTTCTTCTTTTTTAAGAATGTAGTAGATGCAATTTTTGAACTGCAAGGAGGTCATGAAATTTTTTTTTTTATACAATGCTCTTGGTTGTTAAATTTTATGGCAACCGATCATAAAGTTGCAAGGTTGAAATTATAATTTTGGTTTTAATAAAAAAAATCGATTCAAAGTTATAAAAGATTGGTATGTAATTACAATAAAATTTTTTTATTATCTTTTATCAAGAAATTTTATTATAATTTGTATTTGAAAACTTATTATTATTTTTAACATAAAATTATAGAAATGATGATTATAGTTATAGGTAAATGTATCTTTCGTATTGATAAAAAAGTATACATTTTTGAAAATTATCAACTGTTTAAAAACATTGGTTGATATTGTTCAATGCAGGAGCAATATTAATTTAATAAGTTTAATCTACAGCTTTTTATTCAAAATGAAAATTTTATTATAAAAAAAGCAAATGAAAAAAATATTGTAATAAATTCAAGGAGCAAATGGAGTTTGATAATCTTTGCAATAAATATAATATTAAAAAAAAAAATTCAAAATCCAAGAAAAATTTTTGCATTTATAAAATTAAAGTTTTTTTCAATGAGAAAATTTTATTTAAACATAAAATCATGCTAATGAAATGCCATTATGTATTATAATCAAAATTTACTCTGCAGAAACGCTAATATTAAATTTAAAATTATTATTTTACCAGCAAAAGAAGATTTAAACTTGTCATTGGATTATTTATAAACGAAAAAAAAAATAAACAATAATTTAATATTTGGCTCAAATGAGCCAAAATGTAGACAACAGAGCGAAGCTCTCGATTTTTTATAACATTAAGAATTATTATACCTGATGAGGTCGATCAATGCTATCGACGAAACGTTGTATATTGTCAAATACATTCTATGACAAAAATAACATCTTTTTATTGGCCCAGATTGTCGAAATATTAAATTATTGTTTACTACAAATTTTACTGGGCGACAAAAAATTAGCTCCTAAAGAAAAAAAAATATTGTTGCTAAATGCAAAAAAAAATTATTATAATTTTCATTAAATAAATAAAGGTTATAGAAAGCACTAAGTTTCATTTATTAGTATAATTTTCAAGGTCTTTTTGATACTCATACAAGTATATTTTGATTAAGAAACAACAACTCACTCAAACGCCGGGGCTCGAACCCACAACCTGTAGATTACAAAGCCTAAGCTGAGATGACTGAGTTATTCTCCGATGAATTTGAATGTAATTTGAAGAAGAAGAAGAAGCTTTTATATATCTTTGACTACAACCTTGCACTGGAGGACCTTTTTCACTACTGCATAATATAATCTAATTGTAAGAAATAGCAATAAAAAAAAATAACAAAATGTGGATAAAGTGATATCTTATTCAACTTCTTAACATAAAATATAAATTTCAATTACAACTCAAATGCCTGCGTCATTGCGATCTATAATATTTTTAAGATTCTTTAAAAATAAAACTACTTTTAAATTTAAAACCCAGCAAATAAAAATAGCAATACTCATAAACAAAAATTCGTTTAACAATATAAGTAAGAAAGCCTCTCTCCAATGCTTATCTGATAATATAATCCTAACGAAAAAGGATAAATAAACGTACAATGTGTTGAGTACAAGTCTCGACATACCATTCGCATACGCATATACACACATATACACACTACGTCGTAAAAATAAACGATCAATCTATGGTTACCAGTGAGGCGCCACACGTGCACTGATCATCACATAAGTGAATCATCCAGTATGAATTAAAGGAATGTTTTATTCTATTCTACCTACATATGCTAACTTTTATTCTAAGACTCGTATCTAATTATTTCTAGTCTTTTCATTGTACACATTGATGACACTAGAAATTTTAAACTCGTATTTAAAAAAAAAAATCATTAATAATTTGAATGCTTTTATTTTACTTTAGCTAAAAATTTTTTTACTTATTTATTTAATTATGTATTTTATCTAATGATTTATACAATCATGATTGCTCTTTTAAACAAATTAAACAATGTTTTTTTGACCAGAGCACTTGAAAGCTCAAAGCAGTGATAGTTGGGAACTTGGAAAGGTAGATTACAAAGCTTATTATTCGACCAATTTTATTATACCTGACATATTAAAAAAAAAACAAATTCTGGCATAAAATTCACAGGTTTCATTATCGTAAGTATGAGATACGCTGTCCGTCGCACGCAGTACCTTCCACATATTTATTTGTCTTCTCGTAAAGCTTAAGTTTACGCGCAAAATCTTCATAATACACATACACGTATAATTTCCAAACACGGAAACGCCAATAAATCAATCGTTTTTAAAATCCGATCTTACGTTTATTTTCCCTACACTTCCTTTTATTTTTCTCTCGCAAACTTTGCGTGTTATACCCTTTCACATATTCTTCTAAACTCTTTATTCTTTTCTTACACTTTACCAAGCTCGTGCGGTTAAATTCGTGTATCGCGCGACGAGGAATAAGAATAAGTAAAGGCAGTGCACTTGTTTTATCGCTTGGCTCACGATACGACTCGTTCCTCTTTTGTGACTTACTGCTTTTTGCTGTGATTACGTATATAATTGCATGATTACTCTCGTATATAATGTATTATAATGCTTGGTGTGTATATAATTAAGCTGTTGGAGGGTTCGCGAAAGAAATGATCAACACTAGCTTGCACTTTTTTAAGGTTGATTTTGCTGATCCCTAAGCTTTGGTACCCGCATTTTTTTTTTGCTTTCCATGGATGAGATTATTATTTTGTTGTAGGCTATATGGATAGACTATGATACTAAACTTCTTTTTTTTCAAGATCTTTTTTTTTTGCAAGTCTTTTAAAATTAGCTCTGACGTATGAGAAATATGCTGAATAAGATATTTAGTAAATTTTCAAACTTGATGAGTTATTGCATTAAAGGGGAAAAAGAAAAAATTGTTTAATTCTGGTGTAACATGTGTGGCGTTGACGTAAAACGAGTAATTGTTGTATCTTGTAATTAACCGATGATAGGTATCTATCTAATTTAGACAACGCTTATTATACAATATATATATTTTTTTTTGTTTTTGCAACTTGGTATTAACGTTTTTTTAATCAAAAGAGTCGTAACTTTTTTGTATCAAAATTGGCATATCTACCTTTTTTATTGAGAATATAAATTATTTTTCTTCACTAAAGTAACCCGGAGTTTTCTAAATTTTAAAATTCTGATAAAACCAATATATTCTCTTTATATTTGTTCATTCCATTATCATAATAATTCCTTAAACTTCCTTATAGTAGTTACATGTCAAATCAAAAACAGGTCCCTAACTTTCCATTACATCATCCATCCATTTTACAGATCAAAGTTCCTCTTAACACAAAAAAAAAAATAAAAAAAATTGTAGATCCGGGTACAGTATATAGGCAACCAACCACAAACTCTATACACTTAAAAAAATAGCTATCTACTTATAAAACCCCTTCCTGAGAAAATTCACATAAGCTCACCTATAAGTATATAGTACTCCAGATTATCAACCTCATAAATGTTCACACGGCCAACTCCCTCCTATATAGTCATATAATATAAAGAACCACCTTCATCAGTTCATAATTTTTGCCTATTAGAGATCAAGAACCTCATCTATACGAAAAGTCCTCTTCTAACCATGAAGCTACATCAGCATACACCTTTATGAGCAATTTCTTCAAGAAAAAAATAAGTCGAAGACCTATAGTAGAATCCAGAGAGCGAGTACCCACAACGGGGTGTCTCCATCCTCTCTCGCGCTCTCTCTTTCTCCCACACACAATAAACACCCGCTGCATGGAATATATATCTGATTTATGGCCCACTGGGACCAACATACATAATACACATATACACACGATATCATAATACCATTAATTCATCGTCAAATTCCCCGCTGACTGAATCATACTGGCTTCTCTCTCTTTTTCTCTTGCTCGGCTTGCGTTGCTGCAGTAAATCACGCGACGACTAATGTCCGAGAGTGAGAGAGACTCTTGAGAACCTATAAAACCCTTACATATATAAACGCCTTTTTCCTATACACCGCTTACCCTCTTATCTTTGAACGTATAGTTCTTATAAGTCTCTTCTCCAAGCACAGGTGAATTTCAAATACCCTACTCCTCCACTATTACCATCAACATATCGTCCCTATACTATACATAACATAAGAGTAGTCCTTCTGCATCCGTTTTTAACATAACTTTGGTATACTTATAGAAGAGGCTGAGAAGAATAAGAGCGTACCGTCGCGGAATTTAGCTGCTTCTGCTGCTGCTGCTGTTACTGTTACTGCTCCTGATGGTGAGTGTAAGCTGTCGACGATCGGCGAGAAATTTCGGGAATGCTCAAGCGAAGAGAATGATGGATATTTCTTTGGATTGGAGTAGACTCATACTCTCTCTTTCTTTCTCTCTCTCTCTCTTGCAAAGAACCCGCTGATTTTACTGAAGACGATTCATTAAGCCGCGTGTATATATATTATAACAGCAGCAGTGATATTCGGACGTTTTTTGGTTCTCATATTTTTTTATTTTTTTTTGTTATATTTTTTATTTTTCATTTTTTTTCTTCTTCTTTTTTGTTTGTTCGAAAGATGGAAGTATGTCTGTTCGTCTGTCTGTCTGTCTATCTGCACACACACACACGCACACATACAGAGGCAGTATAGGAGCAGGAGCGGCAGCAGCAGCACATCGCGAATATAATGAGGGAGTGAAAAATCGTTTTGAAAGTGTAATGTGACGTGCTTGCGTAATGGACGTTACACGCTCTATACTTTCGACGATTAATTGATCTTCATTTTACTTTACTTTTTTTTTATTTTTTTGTTTCTTTCTTCTTTTCTTATATCAAATGTTATCGGTATGTATATGTATATCATGATAAATATCAATAATCTAAAAAATGTCTACCTATATGACTTAACGTGATTCGTTTAACGTGGTATCAACACCTTTCATCGACACTGAGATATATGTATAAGACTAAGAAGAATACCAAGAGTTTTAGTTGTTGAGCATCTAAATGTGCTGAGAGAAAGACAGTCTAAATGTTTTCTTTTACTTCTCCATGCGTTAAAATGTATATTTCAGCAATGCTAACTTCTTGTGTTTGTTTGTGGGATGTACATACTTTTGTAAGTTTAAAAACTCGATGGCCTTCTATTTCTTATCGTAATTACGATTGTCATATTTATAAACTCTACTAAATAGTATACGAGTGTATATAAGCTATAAATATGTTTTGCATAAGTTGAAGTTTTAGTAATATGACTATGAAGACAAGTTTTTATATTTTTTTTTAATTTTTTCATTGTGATGGTAAATATTGTATTTTATTTGAAAAATTCAAAGTCTAAGTCTTACGTCATAGTTTATTTGCAAATCTTGGCTTTTGTATTATTATTCTTCTGTATTATGGATTTCATAATATAACAAAGAAATAATAAATATAGTTTGTTGCTATAAGGCATTAGAAATCAATAACGTCATATACTTATAAATGGATTATCATTTATCATTCAATAAATACTAACTTGATTTTAATTGTGTCTCGCTTTTAAAAGATGCATCTACAATTTTGATAAATTAAAGATGCATATGATATACATGTACCGCGTGTAAGGTATAAGTATAGATTTAATGAATTCATGCGATTCTCAGCACTCACACACACACACACACACACACACACATTATATTTATTTATGTCGACAAAATAGTAACTTAAACATATCGCTAAGAGAGAAGATTAATATTAGATTAAAATGTATCAGAAATATATTTGAAATTTTTAAAAACAAAGGATTAAAATTTAGACGTTTGAAATGAACTAAAAGAATTTGAAAACTATTATTTTTGTATCTAAGATATAAAAAAAAAAAAAATTCTTAAAAATAAGAAAACAACACAAACGAAAAGACCAACGATCGCAATTCAATAACAATAATCTATCATTTGCATTTATTCATTCTTTCATTGATATTACGAGTATACCCGGATCTAAATAGTAGTTTTCGCAAATCGGTAATACACAAGTGACACGCACTATATATACTAAAGTATCACAATCGGTTCACATACATATTTCTCACGAAAAATAAGGTATAGATACACTATCAAACAAATATAAAATAATTTTTAGAAACTCACTCTAGTAGCGTAGCCTATATACTATTCTAGCTGTGTTGATACATTCAAAAACATCATCCCATTAATCAGCGATATTTATAGTAGCGTAAGAAAACGACGGATGTCTATACAAACGTATAAGCACCAGAGAGAACCACTGATTTATCCAGCAGTTCGCGCTAATTCTTTTCTCATCTACTCTTCTACCATTAAAAAAAAAAAAAAAAAATAGTTTATAATCGCCACCGACGCGGAAACGCGTCACATATACAGGAATGGTTGTCTTGTCTTTTATATATTTAAAACACGAAATTGCGTGGTGCTGCGCATCTCGCGAGATCGGCACATGAAACAAAGTTTATCTCGCGTTCTTTTTTTAAAAAAAAAAGAAATATAGCATATATATATCTGCAATATAAGGCCCAGCATTTTAGTTCCCTCCTTCTTTCAAAAAACACGTGGGACTTCCTTTTCTTTGTGCCCTCTTTTGCCGCCTCTCTCTCTCTCTCTCTCTGTCCTTCTCTTACTCTATATAACAACGACCACACATGTACACACGCGAAAGCGCACCGCCCTGCTTCTTTTTTTTTCCTCTGACTTGGAAAGCTGAAGACGTTCTATACACACAGATATCTGCGCATATAGACCTCGACCCCTTGGTATATTTATGCCGCTATCTATACTGTAAAATATATTATGCGATTCTGTGTGTCTCGTTCTTCTTTGGAACGACGGCTAATATAATGGGATGCTTTTGCTGCGTTTGATATTATTTTTTTTTTAATGTTAGGGGATCTTTGAGGCTACTGGGTTATTGAGCAAATTGCGTCGAGTTGATATTTTGTCGCTTTCTTGTTGCGACGATTGATGGTAGAGTGTGAATTTATGATGGGATCTTTTTATATTGAGACGAGATATTATATATGTTGATAATATATGTGAGATTGGAAAAATTTGCGATTGATGTTTGTATATTAATTTGCATTTTGTTTACTTTCAGATGGTTAATTATTTTTTTTTTAATTGAGAGAAATTATTTTAAAGTCTAATTGTCCTAAAATTTTAAGATTTGTATTGATGCAGAGCATAAAGTGTTTTAATGAATTTTCATGATTTGAAACTTTTAGTTCAATATAATTTTGAATTTAGAAGTTTAATTATGTTAATGTACTATTGTTAACTGTTTGATTAATTATTGTATAATTTAAAAAATAATTTTATTCTATTTTTTTTATAAAATATAAGTTCAATTTTATGTTTCTTGACAATAGAAATTAAGAATGAAATTAGTAAAAATAAAATAATAAATTTTATATATTTTCTTATTATCATAAGTGAAAAAATTATTTTTCAATTAAAAGATACAAGAAATTTTAATTGAATTAAAGAAAAGTTAAATCTATCATTCATGATTAAAAACTTTTTTAAAACATCACTTGTAAAAATCTATTAAATGTAGTTTTTTCACATTTATAGTGGTATTCATCATCATCATCTTCTTTTTGATAAGAAATAATCGCAATAAGTTGATAAGTGAAATAACAAAGTTTAAATGTATTATACTGGCTTTTAAATCACTGATAAGTTTAAAATTTTAACATTACAAATGTTATAATATATTCTCATAGACACACTGCATTAACATGATAAAGATATTATTATAAGCAGAGAAGAGAAAAATCTCATTCATTAATCATTTTCTTATTTATAAAATAATAAAAAAAAAAATATATTTTTCTAAATTTTTCAATAAAACCATATCAATATTTTTTTCCTCAAATACTAATTATTTTAGAAAATTTCGCCTTTAGAAAGTTGCGCAAAGTATAACATTTCTACACAATTTTTTTCTTTTTAGTAATATCTTATCAAAAAGTGATAATTCGAAAATTGTTTTTTTTTAGTAAAAAATAATATAACGATGTATTACACTTTTGTTTTATCTATCTATTTTCTACTTTCGTTTACGTCCGAACCGTATTATTATACGATATTAACTCTAATTGTACATGAAAATATACAAGCGCATTTTTAATTATTATTCTGCGTCGAGACACTTGCTAATTTTTTAACAATTTAAAACACAATCCTAATTAACTTGGAAATTAACTAGACAATTTTCGCATTGGTTTCAAATCCAATTAAAATTTCTTATACCATTATAGCAGTGATAAACAACAGATAAAATTGTTAACAATTAACATCGCCTTTTTCTATCCTACAAAAACTTTTTCTCAAAAATAACACCATCCAAAATTCAAGCTACACAATCTCGCAAATTCTATCTTCCATCCCACCTATTTTTTAAATTACCAATCAAAATAAAAAAAGAATTATCATATAAAAAATAATACTCACTCTGTCCAATATGAACCCTCTTCATCCAAGGATAAATCTGTGGCGGATTCCCTCCAGATCCATTGCCTTTATTCGACGAATTATTGCCAGTACTGCTGGTGCTGGACGTGGATGAAGCAGGCGAAGACGCCGAGGAAGCAGTCGTCAAAGTGGAACTTCCCTCGCCAGCCCTGCCACTGCCACTTGGCGGCGAAGAGGCAGACGCGGCGACCGAGGACCTCGAAGATCCCGCGGTGGGTGAAGTCATCTGTCCACTCGTACCTGCTTTGCTCGAGCCTGGAGCACCGAGTCCGGGTGCGGGGCTATTGCGCGCGTTCGTCGAGGTCGTGAGATCCTGGGGACTTGAGACGTTCGCCGAGGCAGCGGAGTCGGCGTACTTGCAGCTGGAGGCCGCGGCACCCGCGGACTGGCCTGCAGCAGCCGCTGCCGCTGCCGCGACTGCCGCGGCCTGGAGCAGCGGACTCGTGGGGTCGGCGTGGAGCTGCTGTTGCTGCTGTTGCGCGGCTACCGCTGCTGCAGCAGCCGCGGCCGCAGCTTGCTGGGCTTGCAAGTGAGGCTGGTGGTGCTGGCCGTGTAGTCCGTGCTGTTGGGCTTGTTGCTGGGAGGTGGCGGTCGCACTGAGTCGGGGCTGGGGCTGGAGCTGGGTGTAGTCTATCATGCCCGAGGGCGCGGGATGCTGCATGCCACCTGCTGGCGTGGCATAGGGATGCTGGGGGTAGTGCTGCTGGGGCGAGTAGCATGGCGTGGGGTAGCCTGTCCCGGCTGCGTTTGGATTGTAATAGTCGGGACCAGCTGGCGAGGCGGCCTGCAAGGACTCGCTGGGCGAGTTCGCGGTACCTCTTGGGCCCTGCTGTTGCTGCTGTGCTTGTGCGTTGGCATAGCAGGAGGCCAGCGAGTTGACGAACTGATAGGAACTCATGGCGAGGCCTTCTTGATTGATGTCAGCTGATGATACTTGGATCACAAAATTGATTTCTCACGCGCACTTATTAAGATGAATTTTTTTTTTTCTTAATAAGTATTACACTTTTTATGCTACCTTCGCTTGTCAATATTAACTTTATCGAAGACAGAGCTCTGGGCTCTGGATAGAACTTTTAAGTGTACAAACGCGTCATTGTAATATTTTTTTCACTTTTTTGTTATGAACTAATCCGTGATATAAAGATATATTTATCACACCTCACAAGTCAATGAACATCGACATTGTCACCTTTTTCTCGTCGCGCACTTATTTATACACCTGCATAAGCATAATTTATCCAATAAAACTAAACCAAAAAATTATCTCCTCTTCTTTCTTTTTTTCAATACGTCTATTAATCCGCGTTCACCAATCGTTCACCAAAACAAAAATTCCGCACAATCCAATTAACATAGTATTCACCAATGTATCTATTTAGTTTCTAAGCGCCAGCTTAAAAATTACGAGGTGTCAAGTGACAAGAGAAAATCAGAAGCTCGTAAAGATTATCCTCGGTATGTTTTTACCAACGATGACAAGAGAACGTTAGCCGGCGGTGGTCCACCACACTTGATTTTTACGAGCTACAGCCACGTGCTTCGCTGAGAGAGCTATAAAACTGTCTTCCGCTTCTTTACGAGCTGTGTTCTCCTCCAAGCCACGCAATTATAGACGAGGACGAGGCGAGGTTTTGGAAATTGTATTTATTTATGTGTGTTGTAGACCAACGAAGAAAAAAAATAATAAGAAGAAGGAGAAGGACGTATTGGTGGTGTTCTCTCTTCTTTCATATGATACTGAAGAGGAGAGGGGGTGGGGGGCTTATAAGGCCCTATCGGTTATTTCCCATTCGTTGGCGCTACCAAGACCTCCTCTCTCCTGGTGAACGCCTCTATCTTCCTTCTTTTTTATTTTTCTACTCTTGTTACTTGCTTCGTTGATTTTATCCTGTTTCTGTTTTTTTTTATTTCCTTTAAAACTTTTAAATACTTGATATCGATGCACTTGGAACTTTGTTCGCGCACTGGTTATTTTTATTTTTTTTTATTCTTAAAAATTGTAGCTTGACATTGCACCAAGTCAATTGACAAATTGTATTATAAATGTCAATGACAATCACAACCTGTTCACAATAAGTTTGTCAAGGATTGACAACTAACAGGTGCGTCGTTATAATCCTCAAAATAATAATGATGTTGTACAGATGGTATAATTTCCAAGAATAAATTGAAAAAAAAACAAATAATTCCACCTTACGTCAGAATTAATGGTTTCAATCGTAAAATTCTTATAATCCACGTATATATAAATCGCGATAATTCACCTCGCGGTATTACACACAAAACCGTAATTGTCTAAAAAAATATCAAGAAAACGACTAACTGTCAAAGTAAGAGAAAAAGAGAGAAAGAGAGAGAAATAGTAATAATCTCTCTCTCTTTCCGAATATATAATATAAAGTACCGATGCGTACGCGGAAGGCGGTGGTATCGTACTGAGCGCGTTCAGCGACGACGGCCCACTCGCGGATCCTCTAGCAGCCGAGAAAAAGAGAGAGACTGTAAGCAAGTATAGTGAAGAAACAGCAGTATATAGAAAGAGAGAACCCGTGTGCTGCTGCTGCTGGGCGCGCGCGGTAGCTGCGCTGTCACGTGCCCCGCGCGCGCTGCTGCCTCTGATGCTGCCACCGCTTGGCTTGGTTTACTCGTATTATAGCTTATACTTGCTCGGCAAGCTCGTCAAAAGCCGCCGTCGCCGTTACCGCTGCTGCTGCTGCTGATGTAGAGTTGCGCTTGCTCTACTCGCTGCTATTGCCTCTCTCTCTTTTCCTCTGTTGGACTTGGACGCTCTCCCCACCCCCCCTTTCCCTCTCTCTCCTCCTCCTCCTCCACCACCCCTGACTACGACCAATCCCCGTCGTTCGTCAAACCTTGATTGGTCTCTCTCTCTTTCTCTTTCTCTCTCTTTTACCAGAGAACCACCGGATTCTTCAACCCCGTTCCCTTCCTCTTACATATATAGGTAATCTTTCTCTCTCTTTTTCTCTCATGCTCCTTTTTCCTGATGCCGCCACCACCACCACCACCGCATGTTCTCTATCTCATTCGTTCACATAAGCTTGCTCGGTACGTGTGACAAGCCCCACACACTGGGGTCCCAGTGTATTATGTGGGTATACAAGCGAGAAAGAAACAGAAGAAAGAGAGAGAAGAGTGGCAAGCATGTGTGTTGGTAATGTGGAAAAAAGACAGAAATTGGTCCAGAAAGCGGGTGGAGAAGGGGAGAAGAGAGAGAGAGAGAGAGAGAGAGAGAGAGAGAGAGAGAGAAAGAGAGAACATTTCAAGGGGGCTAATGAAGAGATATTTGGAAAGCTGAGCTTTTTTGGAGGAGAGAAAAGTACAAGTAGTGGGACTTGAAGCGCGAGTAGATGCG
The DNA here is from genome assembly GCA_030522805.1 of Leptomastidea abnormis. NCBI lineage: Eukaryota > Metazoa > Arthropoda > Insecta > Hymenoptera > Encyrtidae > Leptomastidea > Leptomastidea abnormis. The sequence goes on from JAPYZE010000814.1 coordinate 26,203, forward strand.
CTCTTTTCCTTATTTCTTATTCTAAAGTCGAGACTTTGCTCTGGATGACCAAGCTCGATGGATGGATGGATGTGTACTCTACTATACTTGTGAGATGTGACTTTAGAGACGGGACAGTTTGGATTGTTTTGTTGTGTGTGGCTCTGGATGATGGTGTGTTGAGAAAGAGAGTGTGTGTGTATGGATGGTGACAGATATGTATATATCCGTCACATTCGTACGAAAAAGAATTATTGGCCACTTGTCGTTACTGGGTGTTGATCTCTCTATCTCTCTTTCTTTCTCTTATAAGTAGTCATTTCTTTTGAAACTTTTTGCTCTGATTTAAAAAGCAAAGTGTTATGCTTGCACATTTTCGATTTGTCTTTATTAAGTGGACTCTATTTATAAACATAAGGGTCATTTACTGATTTTTAAATTAGACAATTTCAAAGAATTATTGGTATGGATTTTGGGCGTAAATTTATAAGTTTTTAGAACTTTGTAAATTTTTATTTAAATTTTTTTTTTATCTTAAGAACTTTTGAATTACATTAATTAATGTCATATTTTTAAAATCCGACAGTAATTATTTTCTTTTGAACTAAAAAGTTTACACAGAACTCTTATCTCAATAATACTCATAATAATAGTTTGTTTTCCATCTCATAAACATCAAAATTCCATAAAAATTATAAATTTACCAAAAAATCACACAATTAAAACCCAAGAAATCACAATCATCAAAATTAGTCCAATATAATCTTCACAAAAAAAATCAAGTCAAGCAAAAAAAAAAAAAAAAACAGACCCCGGACATAACTTCGGCCCACAAAAAAAACCACACACTTCCCCCCCCCCCCCCCCCCCCCCCCCCCCCGGCAAATATATATACCATTTCTCTCGTTCTCCTCTCCACCTCTCTCTCTCTCTCTCTCTCTCTCTCTCTCTCTCTCTCTCTCTCTTTCTACATCACAAGTACGAGAGGCTTGCGACTGCTGCCGCTTGCGCGAGAGAGAACTGCTCAAAGAGCCGAGAAGGGGGAAAAAGAGAGAGAGCAAAGCGCATAAGTCAGAGCTGCGGTCGCGAGCTGACAGCTTTTATGAGAGTTTGATAGTCCCCTTCTCCCTTCCTTTCTTTTACTCCTGTATATGTATTCGTGTGTATACTACTGCTTCTCTTTTCCCTTTCTTTTTTTTCCTGCTATACATTCTTCTTTTAACTCTATATGTGTATGTGTGTGATTCTCTATCTTTTTTCTTTCTCTCTCTTTTCTATATCGCGACGACCTGCACCTTGCGCATGTATATATACATATACATCTCTCAAGAGTGTGAACGAAGAGTATACGTATATACGAGGGAGAAAATGTTTTATTGTCCCAGTAATTTACGAACCTGTTGCGAGTCTACTACTGCTGCTGCTGTTGCTGCTACAAGTGCAAACGTATTACGTGCGAATGATATGATAAGCAGCGTCAAATGATGATGATATGCGTATATTAACAGGCTTAAGTATGTATACGAATAGCAAAGCTTCAGCTTTATATATACCTATTACACTTGGATATCGAGAGTCCGACGGTGAAGTTGGTTTGCTTCGATCAGCCGGTTTGAAGCTATATAGTAAAATAGCTTGGAGTCGAAGAAGAAAAAAAAAGAACGAAGAAGGAACGAAGAACATGGGAAAGGATAAAAAGAGAGAGAGGATATCAGAGGAAGAGAGGGAGGGAAGAGGAGGTCAGCCGCAGGAGGCGGAGCTCTTTTACTTTGCCCCTGCAGCCTGTTACCATCCTCATACTCTAGCTATCTTCCTTCTTTTTTTTTCTTCTTTTTTTTGAGATATACATTTTTTTCTTTTCTTTTTAAATCTCTTCTTATATCCAAGCGCTATGTGTGTATGTGTGTGTGTGTGTGTGTATGTGTGTGTGTGTGTGTGTGTGTGTGTTGTGGGTTTGTGAAGTTAAAAGGAATGAAAAAAAAGAACTTGAAATTTTGGTGCATTGGCCTTATCATATCTTTGGCCTGATTCCTTTTTCCTTTTACTGGAACGTAATTGCCATTGACTTCTTACAGATATGTACCTATATTTTTTTTATTTAAAATTTTTTGTAGCTTTGGTATATAATTTTTGTTGATTTCTATCATTTCTGTTGGCTACGTTTTTTATAAAGAAAATATTAAAATGAAATTTATTCTTAAAAATATTAAATTTTATTAATTTATTTTTTCAATTTAAATTGTTTCAATACTTAAATACAATTAATTTTAATATTTTTAAATAAAATTTCTGAAAAAGAAGATAATAATTTTCTATAAAATTTTGTAAAAATTTAATTACAATATAATCATTGAAAAATAAAATCAGAAATTTTATTTGCCTATGCTAAATAAATGACTTCCTGGTCCATAATTACAACGTCGATGGAAGAACTATACATAAGTATTTACGCAAGAATTAATAATTTTAGCTTACAAAAAAAAAAAAAAAAAAATTCTCAAAGCAAAAACTCAGAAAGATCCTGGTAGTAATAATTATTATTGGTCGATTACGGCAACTTTAATTATTCGAAAAAAGTAATTACAGCTTGTCCCGGTAGCAAAAGAACGAGAAGAAAAAAGAGAACAAAATCCAAGATCTCCCAGTTTTTCGCGAAAATCCAATTTTGCAATAAAAAAAAAAAAGAAAAAAAATCTATACCTATATATCTATCCACCTAGTAGGTATAGTATAGCTCTTACACAGTACAGTTGTAACCCACGTCCGCCAGATGTGGCTAGAGTGCGGCGGCAGCAGCAGAGGCTTGAGAATTGAAACTCGCGCCCGCCTCCTTTGCCATGTTCTCATCCCCACCACTCTTCCACCCCTCCCCCTCTCACTTTACCCCCTCCCCTCGCGCAGAAAAGTGCGCACTCTCCCCTCCACCATATTCCGCACACTATTCGCGTCCACCTCCGCGTTCGTTTCGCGCGCATAGTACGTTCGCTCGCTAGCTTGGTATAAGCATGCAGTTCGAGCTCTCGCGCCTCCACTTTACCTCTCTCTCTCTTTTTTCCTCTTCGCCTTGGTTCCCCTTCACTTCGCTCTGCTCTACACGTATACAGGTATAAACGAGTGTATAATATGTATGTATATGTGGCATGTGTTTTGCCTCTCGTCTATATATACTTACCTTCTTTGCATACTTGGACCGACAGTTGCTCTCTTTCTCTCTCCTCGCCTACCTCTTACCTCTTTTATATACGCTAAGCGCGATCCTGCGTAGACCAGAGAAGAGAGAGAACCGATGTCTCTCGTCCTCCTTCGATGTGTCTTTAATTACGTTACGCCCTTCGTTTCTTCTCTTGCGAGAGCGAGGCAGGAGGAGCAGCGATGCGATGTCAGTATTTTAATCCACGTTTCTTTCTTTTTCTTTTTTTTATATTTTATTTTGCATTTTATAAATATTTATGTTGCAAAATGGGTTGTTTGAATTTTTTTTACTTTTGATTTTTTTTTTCAACATACATAGAATAGGATTTAGCTAAATTAGGGATATGTCAATGTGATGTGAAAACAAAAAATTCATTAGTTTAATTACAGTATAGTTTTAAGGATTAGGTTTGTTTATGGATGCACTTGAATATAGATGCACTATACTTATTTGTGTAAAGTTGATACTTAATTTATTTATTTATTAATTGCACATTTTAGTATATTTTTATTAAATGAATAAATATGCACACAATGATGAAAAACGTATTCATTAATTTACATAAGTTGATATGTACGTAATAAATTCATAAAACAATTATAAACAGAATATGTGTACATTTATTGTGTAGAAAAAACCAATTTCATTATTTTACATAATTTGAAATAATAAAATTTAAAAAAACAGCAAGAAAAGGCTAATTTATTTCAAATGAAAATAAATTGTACTGACTGATTGAAAGACTCATGAAAGTCAAATTGCAATCAACACGAGATTCTTTCTTTTTTTTTTTGTCAAAAATTTTACCACAAATCGGAACACACGCGCGTGAACGTCGATATGGGTCCGTGTAAGGCACGACTACAAAAGATTGGGAGGCAGGAATTAAACTAAAAAAGAAAGAAAAAAAATTCGAGGCCATTTAATGCCGAGGGCAATGGTATATCTGCAGTAAAATCCGGTCCTTTTTACCGACGAAGCTACAGTACATACCTTATAGGTATATATAAAATCTCGGCTTTCCAATTCGCGCTCAATTTTAACATAAAACCTGTGCAAACGAAGTCATTCTGCTTCTCTCTTATATCAATAAAAAAAAAGTAGTCAATAAGAAACCAAACGCGATTAGAGCCACTTTCAGGCGTATACAACCATATATCGAGGCGCCTATATGTGCATGTGTATACGTATATATGTACACACTCAATCCGCATCGGAATTTCCAATAAAGCCGTCGTTCTCGGTGGATGAGGAGATGAGGAAACAAAAAGTGCATCCGAGAGATGTTCTCATGAATCACTGCTACGCTTGCCGTGCTCGGTGTATTTTATATGAAACGAGCCGCCGGTATATATGAGTGTTGCTGTCGTACTTCTTGAGGCGTTTCTCTTTCTCTCATTCACTACATTATCTTGGGGGTCTTTTTACTGTCTTCATTTCAGTGGTCATTCTTGTTCTGTTTCATTTTTCGCTTTGATTTTGTGATCTTTGGCTGTACGTAAAAATTATAGTATGATTAAAAATTAAAAAAAAAAATTTATTGTCGTCGTGTACAAATTTATAAAAAAAAAAGTGTATTCAAGTACGGAAGACGGATTTTTGCAATTTACAATTTTTTCAAAGCTTTTATTGATACTCTAAATAAGTATATTTCGGCTCTACCTTAAGAAACTTCAAAGATTGATAAGCGGTGGGAATCGAACCCGCTACCTGTGGATTACGAATCCTGCGCTTTTTAAACTAAGACACATTGGAGTCTCAATACACAGCATTATAAATGTAAATATTACTTTTCATTGGCGATTTAAAACATTAAAGTGATTTTTTTAATTTTTAGCTTTAAAGTAAAAATATTTGTTCGACAATATCAACTCAAGTTCCAATAAATAGATAAAAAATTGCTATTTATAAAATCACTGTACAGAAATCTTATATAATTATTTTTATTAATATTAAATTTAACTTATATTAAATTAAAAAAAATTATTTGGTGTAGGTACATATTTTTAACTTTTGTGCAAACGTATAAGGAATTATAATCGAAAATTAAAAAATCTTTTGCATATCATTATTATTATTATTTTTTTAATTATGATAAAATTCTATATAAAAATAAAATTTTATTTACTAAATTAAAAAAAAAAATTAATAAAAAAAAGTGTTAAACACTTAAAATGTTTAAAATGCGCAAGAAAGAAAACTGGTAAACTGAATTGAATTACCAAGACTCAAAGTAAACCAATATGTATTCGCGTGCCGGCCATGATGGATTACCAGGGCTATGGGAAACTATCTGTCAGGCACAATATCGACCTCCTCGCTCTCTTTCTTCAGCTCTTGTGAATCGTATCCCTGTTTCTATTACTAAAGGATACTTTTTTCTGTAAAGCCGTGTTTCAATTTGAATTTTTGCTTTTAAATTTTTAAATTTTAATTTATTGAAATAGTAAAAAATTATGTTTGACAATTTTATTTTTACATAGAAAATAAAATAAAAAAAGAGTTTTTATAAAAAATTAAAATAATTATAAAACTTATAATATTGCATAATAATGTTTCTGTAAAGAATTTTTAAGTAATATTTTAAATCAAATATGATTTTCAGTACAGGTGTAAAAATAATCGAGACAGTAAATTTCTTAATAATTTATTTATGTTATAAAATAAAATATATTTCATGATTACTAAAATTTACAAGATTTATATAAAACTAAAATGGACTAGTGAATAATTTAAGAAAATTATTTTATAAAAATATTTTGTAATACTTTTCTTATTTTAATACTACACTTATTTCTTAATAAATACCTAAATGTATTTCGTTCTTATTATAAAGTTTTTTTTATAAATATTTGTACAAATTAATCTATTCTTTTTATTCTATTATTTACAATCTTTCCAATGTAATTCAACTATTTCAGAATCTAAGTAATAAAATATAACTTTGTGTTTAAAATTTTTATAATAAAATATAAATTTTTGCTGTGAATGTTCATCATATATAAGATACATTATCAATTTCAACACTAAATGATACAATAATGTTTTGTTGCTTTAGTCATACACATGAATCTGCTAATTTTATGTTTTTTTGATAAAATTTTAATATTGATCTAGCACAATAATCTTTCAAATTTTTAAAGTAAATTATAATTAGATCTAAAATTTGACGCTTCAAAATATTTATAATTTACATACATTTGAAATTAATACAAAGGCACAAAATTTATATTTCATATCTATTATCATAATAAAACACAAATTTAAATTTCATGGCACGATTTTTCACTTCTATCTCAAATTATTCGCTTCTATCTTACCTCCTACATTTAACTACTATTATTCACAATAACAATTTCGCAATAATAATAATATATAAACAATAACCAATGTAATACCGTCATTGACATCACTTTACCAATCACAAACTAATATTTCAAATTCTCTCAAAACTTGAATCCACACAAAAATACCAAACACTTTCACACAAACGCATAATCCAATAAACCGCAAGTACCTATACTTGGTAGCAATATACATTCACACATTATATAGGATTCCATAACTGCATCATCGGCAATCATCAAAGCGACCTCATACTTATACGTATATACTGTAGTTTCCCATAGCTTATTACCTATAAACTTTCACTTCCACAACGTGTGCATCGGGTAATAATAAGTTCATGCGCGTCTTAAATCATTCGTAGCGCGTAATTTCCTGGACGCGCGAATATAACCGCACACGTGCCCCGTCGCTGATGTCGACGTTAATAATTATTATACGCGCTTATAATTACGAGTGAGAAAGAGAGAAAGAAATACATATAGAGCCGCGAGGAGGGAAAGTATATATGTCACGTATAAACGCTGCATTTTATATATACAATTGCTTCTCGCGTGCAGCAATTTAACTGTGGCATTTATCGGAAATGCTTATTATTATTATTTTTAATTTTTTTTATCTTTTTTTCGTAACTGCACTGGCTTCTGTCCCTGTACTTACTTAAGTTTAATTTTTCCATCTCTTTTTCAAAATTTCAAGATATTCGTTAAACACAAAATCATACACTGCGCAAGCGTACATCCGTATCACCATATGACTCATTTTCACACACTCACAATATCAATCCAATCACTCGCGACATATTTTTACAATTTTTTATTAAGCGCTTAAAATTATAATTCATCTAAAATAAAAAAATATACAGTATATAAAATAGAACGCCACGTAACGCGTGTCTACCACTTACGGCCATCTTCTTTTTTAACCTTCTAGAGCAAATATCTGTGTTTGTATGTGTATGTGTGCTGCAGCTGCGCTATACTCAGACAGCCTTGCTCTTTTCTCCCCTCCATGTATCCCGTCCCTTATATAAGAGCATACCACGCTATACGACTAGCAACCCCTCGAACTATAATATACCAACCGCCCTAACTTCTCTTTCCCTTCTCTTTTTCTTTCTATCTCTCTCTTGAACTAAAGCCGACTCTTACGAGGCTGACAATAGAACATTTTTGCGTGATAAATATTGATTAGGCTTTTGTTTGCTTTAGTTTGATTTTATATATTTAAGTATCCGGCTGTGATTTTTAGGAAGAAAAAACCGTTAATTTGTTTTTTTCAAAATTTTACGTTTTTTTTTGAGAAATATAAAATTTATAATTTTTATATTTATACAAAAATGTAGTTTGATAAAATTATTATTGCAAAAAAAATAAAAATAAAAATAAAATTATTACATTAAATTTCACGCGTACTTGAAAAATAACACGTTTATACGTTGGAACATGAATTTTAACGTGAGAAAAATACGAGTATCAACTATATATCATTAATCATTCAGACATAGACCCCCCCCCCCCCCTGTATTACAACTACCCGTATCTATTTAAACAAAAATAAATTTAATATTAAGTTTTATAAAATCCACATTTTGAAAATGATAAAAATTGAAAATTAAAACGCATATCAAAAGTAAACATTATCGATTACAAAATATCAATTCATAATGTAAAACTTTTCCTCTTTTAAAAAACAAAGTTTTTTTACAACTTGAAATCATTTTCCTTGACTATACCAAACAAAGCACAAATAAGTACTCAGAAAAACAAAAAGAAAAAAAAAATAAAGACTCTCCTCACTCCCTCTCAAAAACCATTAGTCGCAGTACAATGTAGCGGCACTTTTACTATATTCAAAGAAAAAGATCGTAACAGTTCTCTTCACGCGCAATAATATTAATAACATCAACATCGAGTATCATACGCGTCAAAATATTATCGAGATGACGTGTGCAAAAAAAAAGACCTCAGCATCTGGGAACTTGAAAATACATACACCAATACTTAAGTACCGCATCCAAGGCGCGAAATGAAAAAGACCGTGCATATATACATAAGCGTGGGAGGGTATCGGAAAAACGAGGATGAGCAAGAAAAAGTAAGAAAGAAAAAGAAGACGGTATATATAAGGATAGGAGGGAAGGAGGGAAGGAAAGACGAGGAACGCACACAGCGAGTGGGCCCCCGTCTATACTGTCGGGGACCGTATATATACACACAGCGAAGAGATTCACAGAGTCTCTGGGCTCTTTTGCCTTATACCTGGCGTAGTGCGCTCTTTTGCCCTCCATAAATCACAAGTTAGCGGGCAGCAGCAGCAGCAGCGGCGCCGGGACCCAACGCGCGCGCTTAGCCCAGCATAGGGTCTCATCTCTCGCGTTTAAAACGTATAGTCGCCGGGACGGCCCGAGAAATTCCCGTTTCACGAGCCGGCAAGACTTAACTTGCATTGATGCTGATGTTGCTGCATGTAGTCTCTGTGTCTTTGATGTTGCTCTTGCTGCTGATGCTCTTGAAGGTAGTCGCTTGTATCGAGATAAGCCTGCTGCTGCTGTTGATGCTGCTGCTGCTGGTGGATGTAGGGTTGCTGCGGGTAATTTACGTAGCTCGCGTGCATCTGCTGCTGGAGCTGACTCGTGAGTCGACATGGTAACTGATGTTGTATTACCTGATGCTGCTGCTGTTGCTGCTGCTGGTGTGGGAGAGCTAAATTTTGATTGCTCTGCAGCATCATTGTGGTGCTCGTAGTGATAGTAGTACTCCTAGTGAGCAGAGCACTTTCCACTCCGGTAGATTGTTGCTGTTGCTGCTGCTGCTGCTGTGGATGCACTTCGATTTGTAGATCATCCAATTCCGCCAATTGAAGATCAATAGGACTGCTGCCGTCTCCGAGTTTGCAACCGTCCTTCTTGGCCTTCATACGTCGATTTTGAAACCAGATTTTAATCTGACGCTCGGTCAGACTTAGCATAGACGCGATCTCGAGGCGACGTCGTCTGGTCAGGTAGCGGTTGTAGTGAAATTCTTTTTCCAATTCTAGGGTCTGGAAACGAGTGTAAGTCTGGCGCGTGCGCTTTTGTTCCGAGCTGTTGACGTCTGTAGGTACTCCTGAGAATGAGAATGACGGAAGAGAGTGTGAGAATGTGTGAGTGAGTGAGAGAGAGAGAAGACAAAATAATAAGGGAAATAGTATAGACGACTGATTTATTATCGTCTTCTCTTTTTTTTTCTATGGAATATGGCAAATGGGCTGTTTTAAATATATTTGGCGCGTTTATAAGTTTTGTCTCTTGAATGTTTTCTTTTACTTATTTTTTTACTGGTGTATTATTGAGTGTACTTAGGATGGTCTTTAAGAAAGTAACTAAATTTTTAAGTTAGTGTTTACTACTAATTGATTTTGAGATTATGTATTTAAAAAATTCATATTTGAGGATTTATATTAAACATTAATTTAGATTTTATGTGATATTAAATAATAATATTTCTATTTTTGTTACATAAATTAATCAATTGTTGAATAATATAATACTTATAAAAAACAACATTTCCTCAAAAAAATTTAAATAATATAAGTTTATTATTATTGATTATTATATATTGCTATTGATTTTACTAAATTACATGTATCTTAATTTAAATAAAATCTATGAAATATTTTATTATTTTTTACGACTATATTTACCTATATAATTATTTTAAAAATAAAATTCAATAATTGAAATATAATGAAAAACAAAAAAACATTATATTCAATAAACAATTACCATTACTACAACCAGATTTCATCCATGGAAAATCGGCAGGCCTATGCTTCCGATCTTTTTTACACAACTCTCCATCATCTCGCCTGCAACTCTTCATAATCTCATCGTCATCATTACTATTATCATTATTGTTGTTAACAAAGTTATTATTGTTATTATTTCCATAAACATTTTTATTATAAACAGTATTAACAGCCTCGTATGCAGGCGGTGGTATACAAGACGCATGAATTGTCGGATACGCCGCGTTCTGCGTCTGCGCAGTAGCATAGCCAGCATAGGCAGGATCGTAATTAAGACCAGATTGCATGTGGCACTTTTGACTCGCGGAATCGCATAGGGCACCGATTAGAGGCGAGGTTCTGTCTGACGATGAAGAGGAGGCATAATTTGGCGAATTGCATGGCACGTATGGCTGAGCTGGTAGTGCCGCTGATTCCGTCTTGACTGTTGCTCCGCAGTTGGTGTAGCTATCCGCGACTGCCTCCTTACCGTGTCGTAGCAGCGTCTCGAGTAGACTCGAAGGTGGACTCACTTCTTGTTTGACCTTTGACACGTATGGCGGGCTATTTGATTCCTGTGGAAATGCCAATGCTGGTTGAATCACTGGCAATTGCTGTTGTTGCTGCTGTTGTTGATGATGATGATGATGTTGGTAATACGGGTAGGGTTGCTGATAGTAGCCAGGATTCTGATATCCCGAGCTGTCTGGCATAATCGAGTGATGATAAGGCCAGTAACTGGCTTCGCTACTCGGATAATAAGCCGAACTTGCCATCTTGATATCACTTTAGCACTATACCGATATTTGCCGATTTCTAGCACAAATCAATACAACGCGATTATTGACAGATCGAGCACCGATCTTTCATAATCACTATGCACTACAACACTATCACTAAAATGGTTCACATCGCAATAACAACAATAACGTTGATCACACCAAAAAAGTCACACAGCAATCCAAAAACTTTCGAAAGTAACACTCGATTTTTGACGACTCTATTTTACTTCTCGTTTTAACGTGATGACCAGGTTGGACGTCGAGTTGGTTCTGCGAGCTAGTCGAGATCTGAAAACAGCCAGAAGCCAGGTTCCTATGATATACACACACACACACACACACAGACAGAGACAGACAGGAAAAGTAAAAGAAAGAGATAGAGAAAGATTTAGCAGCCTGCCGGTCCAAGCAAAACTCACTGTAGGTACAGAGTATATACACGCAGAAAGAGAGAGAGAGGGGGGAGGGGGGAACAATGAGGCGAAATGATTTGTGTCCCCGTGACGACTACCTCGAGCCCCTGGGTCCGAATGAGTAAGCTAGAGTGAGAGAACGAGAGAGAGAGAAAGATATTCTACGAGGGGTTCGCGCGTGCCAATGGGCCCCCGACTAAAACTTTCACCCGGGGGTTTTATTGCACCAAAACTCGCCGTATATACACTATATACACATATAGTAGGCGGCTAGTACACACAGACCGGCAGCAGCAGCAGCAACGGCGGCGTCACTAGGACGGCTGTACCTATTGGAAGGGGGGGGGGGGTTACTACAGTAACAAGCAGCATCCATAAGCGACAGAGAAAAACTAGCCGACATGGCTATGTATACCCCATAGCTCCCCATCCTCCCCCTCTTTCTTTCTCTCTCTCTTTCTCTCACCCTGTTCGTCGTTTAAACGCACCTCCCGCTAGGGCCAGACGGGACTTGGCTGGACGCGTGGCTCCTGCTGCTGCTGCTGAATATCTTTCTCTTTCTGTTCTCGCCTTTTTTTCCGTTCCGCGTGCGCGCATCTAGAAATATGGAAGGGGGAGAAGGATATAGCGTATAGAGGGGTTGTGTGGGGAGGAAAAGGAGAGAGAGAGAGAGTTTTTCTCTCCTACCCTTGATATCAGCTGTCGAGCTATGATCGGCATGGCCACCCCCAAATTTTATATATAGATATACATGTGCACGCACACCCCTCCCACTATTAACGTTATATTGACACGTGGGTAGAGAGCAAGAGAGAGCGAGAGAGAAAGTGAGACCATATTGAATTCACTCACACCGCGAGAGATCCGGAGACCACCACCTCTCCAACCAATCCACGTACAATGGACCCGAACACCCTGCGCTTACGGGGGCTCGACCATGTGTTCTTATATGGGGTATAGTTATAACGTTGACCAGAGACAGATTTCTGCGCGACTGCTACTTTTGCTATACTCTGTGTATACCTATACTGCTTTGCATAGGGTTGGTTCTATATGGGGAGGTAATAGGAAAAAGCTTGGGTATTTGTTTTTTTGGTACTAGGGGTCGTTTGGTGAACGATGTGTGAATATGTTGCATTGAATTTTTTTTTTTTTTTTATTTTTTCCTTTTTTTTATTTTGTATTATATTTTGGAGTTTTGACCTTTGGTGAGTTACATGCTTGGTAAGAAACTGTGGTCGTAAATTGTGAATTGATTGTAATTAGGTTATTATTGAGATTATTATATGGAATATGATGCTGGTATAAATTTAGTTCTGATGATATGATGATGAATAGCTGTGTTTGTAGAACTTGGTTTTTTGAAGGCTTATTGATTGTTATTGAAATTTTTATTGCATAGTAATTGATTATTTAACAATAAAAAAATTTTTGTTGAAATTTATTATAGTTATAATTTAATATTAATAAAAACGTTTAAATAATTGTGTAATTTATTGTTACTAAAAATATCTCTCAATTTATTTCACAATGAAAATTCTTGAGCAGATACAAAAAAAAAGTGAAATAAGAACAAAAAGCATTGTAAAAATGTTAAACAAAACTAAATAATTTCCTTGACAAATCCAATAATAATAAATCTTAGAACAGTAATAGTTTACTAAAATACAAAATGACGTAATTACTAACTGAATAACTTGCACGATGACTGGTATCTCATAATTGCATTATACAAATAGTCACGCAATTATTATCATCTTAAAAATTGTACTCAAGGTAATTTAAATTGTAACACACACCAGATAAATCAAATCAATATAAAACATACAACGTATACACATGCACAGATACATAGATGCTATATATGCATAAAGTGTATTACATAATATTCTTAATGTCCTAAAATTAACCCACAAATCATTGTACAATTTAATCGCATATTCTCCCCAAGGTCGAGTTTCCCCCTTCTTAGTTTCATATCCTCCTATCCCGTTTATGCCTCCTAAAAACATAAAACACATCGCATATATACACAGAACTATAACTATATACCAACTCATCGTTCGAATTAACTTTTATAGCGTCACGGGCTTTTAAAATCCTCGCTTGCAATCCAGTGTGCAAGGTGTCTCATGATGATCCAGGGCGTAGCACACAAATAGTATAGAGCAGCGATGATGCGACTCAATTAGCTGAACAATGAAGTAATAAATAAAGCCGCGGATCACTTACCTATATACATATACACTATATATATAAAAGCATTTATATGTAGGTATATTATATAAAGCATTTGAAACTATATGATTATCTAACCGTCGAAATAAAGTCGCAGAGCATGGGAACTGTATATACCCGTTCTACTCTTCATCTACCCTTCGCTTATACATATATCCCTTGACTTCTCTCCACCCCTCCCAATACCCCCCTACGCCCCGCGTTATTATTATTAATTATATCGACGACGAGCAGCTCTCTTTCTCTCCCTCTCTCGTTTTTTTGCTTTCTCCCTTGATTTTCTCTCGTCCGTTCGTTTTTTTTTTCTATCTTTTATTCTCTCTTTTTCTCCGCGATTTCGTGGGTATACAAAGTAAATGCGCGCGCGGTCGCTTGTGTGCGGACCACGACTGGAAGGATGTGGACATCGACGAATAGCTATCAATCACTATGGCTTAGTTCTTTTTTCCTTTCTTTTTTTTATTTGTGAATGCGAGTGGATTGAGAAGGATTGAATATACTATTTACACGTTGTCCGCGGTTTGGTTTATGGTTATTGTGCTGCTTTTGCTGATTATATTAATATTGTTTGCGGATGTGGTTTTGATTTGCGAATTTGATTTTTATCAATTATTGCGAAGAAATGGATACTAATAATATTTTTATTTTTTTTTACATTATTTGTTCGTCTACTTTTTTTTCTTTCGTAATCTAATAAAATAAGCTTTTTAATCAATCAATTTTTCCACTTTGAAATCTGCTTATATTACAAGTTACCTGATGTAAATTTTAATCAAATTTTAATTTTTTTTACCTACTCATCCATAGATTTTGCATTGATAAAAAAATTAATTGAAAATAATTTTTTTTAATTAATAAATCCAATCTTCTATAATCAGAAACTTTCAATTAAAATTTTGCTGATTAACACCAACGATAAAAAGACTTTGAAAAATACCCAATGCAAATCAATCAAATATATATATATATATATATATATATATACAATCTCGCTTAATAGAAAAGCCAATACAATTCTTCTTAAACAATTTTCTCAACTTTTTTTTCTTTTTTTCTCTTTTTTTCTCTTGCTCTCTACATTCCTTTATCGTGAGTGCTAAACGATCAAGTCTTTTTTTCTCTTTCTCTCAAGATCGTTATCCAGTATTCTGATGCCGTCGAAAAGTGGGATTAATGAAAATACACGCATCTTGGTCCAGAGGGATATAATATATCTGAAGTAAAGAGAAACGGAGAGAAAAGAAGGGGGAATCAGCAAAAGAGAGATAGCAAAAGAAAGAAAGAAAGAAACTGGCCAGGAAGAAAGTGAAGGGCCACATATATACAAGAGTAGGACAGATGCGCGCTAAATGCGTGCACACACACACACACACACACACACACACACACACACACACACGATACACGTATATATGAAACGGACAAGGAGGTATACGCAGGGCTTGATTAATCGTCATCGGGTATATATACATATATACCTATATATATACGGATATAGGACTCGTACTTTCGCATCGCTCCGTTCGTCGTTCGGTCGTCCGTACAGAAAGAGACGTCAGCGACAAGAACGTGTCTTCGTCTTTTGGACACGCGCACTTTGTTTGGACCCCGAAATCTTTTTCTTTCTCTTTTTTCTTTTTTTTTTTGCTGGACTCAATATACACACACCCGCCTGTATTTGACAAATGTTTAAAAGCAAATTCATTTATACTTTTTCTTTCTTTCTTTCTTTCTTTCTTTCTTTCTATATAAGTGGTGATATCTGTTGAAACCAACGAAACAATTAACCACCCAAAACGTTGAGCTAATCTAATAAAACTTTTCTTATACTGTAAATACACATAATATAAGTACCATCATCTACTTTTAAGGTATTTTGAAAATTTATTATCTTCACCATCATTACACCAGTAGTTCATCTAGACTTTTAACAAAAGGTGCGTATTATAGTATGACTCATACCCATCTTTTCACAATACAATTCCAATTTTTCTTCGAAAATAGAAAACAAAAAGAAATTCCAGACAAACTTTACAACTTCTTAAACTCTTAAAAAAAAAAAAAAAATTCTCAACCGTTTCAAAAAACAAAAACACAGAAAGATCCCCCCCCATCCGTTCCTCTCATCTCCAGTATCCACTTCCTTTATTTTTTTTTTTTTTTGCCTGACATCCCAGTCCAGTCGTCTCGCGTCCTGAATACCTCACTTCTCGAATTTTACGACACTCTTCTGTGTACCATTTAAGAAAATATCAGGTCCAAGACACGCGCGCCACGCGCCTTCCTCGCTTCTCTCAATTTTTATTGCACCTGAACTTTAGCTTAGCTAGTTCTTACACACGCGTCTATATATATGAGTATACACACAGAAAAGGTTCAATACTATATACTAAATATCCCAGACTATAAACAGCATAATATGTTCGCTTAGTTCGCGCAATACTGCAATTTTCAGAAGAGAGAGAAAGAAATAAAGACAGCAAAATACCAATGCTTGAAAACTTAGTCTGGAGCAAAATACTGGATGATTGGTATATGAAAGAAAGAGAGAGAAAGAGAGAGACAGTTACAGTGAGCTGTAAAACTTTCACTCTCTGTCCAGGGGGTTCCATCTCCAGATTTTTCAGGATGAAAATTGTCGTTGTGTGCTGTTCTTCTCGTCTGGGATGGGAGAAAAAGAGAGAGAGAGAGAGAGAGAGAGAGAGAGAGAGGATATTGTGTCGAAAAACAAGGGTCCGTTATATATATAGTCTACCCCCGCGCGATTTATGTGCTTCTTTCTAACTGAGTTTACGCTTCTCGCGGGTCTATTGTTTGCCAGACCGTTTTGCCAGGGTTCGCCAGAAGTTGGTTTTTACAAATCAATATGTATAGGTACCGATGAGCTTTTAAAATACTGATGCGTAAATGTATAGTGTATAGTGAGAAAGATCGTTTTACATTTAAATTGAGACATTTGTACTAGTTGGTGATATATTTATTTGATGAATTTGCTGACAGAGATCGGTAAATTAATATAGTGGAAACTATATATAAATGACGTTGATGTACTTTGAAAAAAAAAAAAAAAAAAAAAAATTGGAGCTATTATATTCTTTGATGGTATATCGAAATAATATTAGCAGGATTTATAAAACGCCCATTTATATATACTACTGCTGAGCCATCAACCCTATATATATCGTAAAAAATAAAGCAACGACTCAATCACGCGATTGTAATTTTTAAAAGGTCAAAAAAGAAAAAGAAGAAAAAAAATAAGTAGTTTATATATCGGCATGGAATCATAACGAAAATCCCAAGAGCAATTTTTCACTTGATCGGCTATACATATATAAAATCATGATAGTGAACACACCTCGCGCATATATACACACTCCCCTGAACTATAACCAAACCAAAAGGAAGAGTGGAGGGGGGGGGGATCTTTTGCTTCCCAAAAATTGGCCAACCCCGTGGATGGATGGATGGTAAAAGTGAGAAAAATAAAAGTACCAAAGGGAAAAACAGAGAGAACACACGTGGTAAACTTGCACACGCGGGCGACATATGCGAGAGAATATATCCTAGCGCTCCAGAGAGAGAGAAAGAGAGAAAGAGAGAGTTCAGCCACCGAGAAATAAGGGAAAGGGCGCGCAACAAAGGGAGGCGGCAACGTTAGTGTTACCCTATATGCGTTGGCCATTTGGGGTCAAAATTGGGAATATCGGAAGAGAGAGAGAGAGAGAGAGAGAGAGAGAGTAGCTTATGTATAAGTTGCCAGACGGCGAACTCTTATTCGGATATATATAAACCCTGTATGCCGGACGTTCTTTTTTCTCTTTTCTTGCTGCTTGCAAGCAGCTATTATTCTACGATTGATTTATATTTTGTTTGTGGTACCCTGGTGCTTGCGTTATTCTATATGTATACGTTACTTTCTCTCTTGCTTTTACTGCTGCTGCTGTTATTGTTGGTATTACTACATTTTGGTCTATTAGCAATTTTGGTCTATTAGCAATTTTGGTGGGAGTCGGTTTGGTTATATCGTTTTGAAATTATTGTATTCGATCGAATTTAAGGATATAACTGAGAAGATATACTTTGAACTTGAATTTATGGAAGTGTGAGGATCAGTCCAAAAAAATCGGTAATAATTTTAACCCTTAGATGTCACATTGGGGTTATTCTGACTTAAACTTAACTTGAAAAAAAATGTTCTAATAATTTTGAAGTATTGTTTTAACAGACAATATAGTTTTACTTAGAGAAATATAATATTTA
Source organism: Leptomastidea abnormis (assembly GCA_030522805.1). Classification (NCBI taxonomy): domain Eukaryota; kingdom Metazoa; phylum Arthropoda; class Insecta; order Hymenoptera; family Encyrtidae; genus Leptomastidea; species Leptomastidea abnormis. The sequence goes on from JAPYZE010000814.1 coordinate 44,184, forward strand.
GTAATATTAGAAAGAAAAATTTAAAATTGTCAGAATACAGAAACAAATGTCGATTTACCATATTTTCCTGGGGTCAAATGGACCCCAATGTGGCAGCTAAGGATTAAAATATTATTCAATGGTTTTTCTTTTTCGAAAATGTAATTACAATTTTTGCACTTACATTTGTACGATCAATTCCAAAAAAAAATCACTAAAATAGACCCTATTTAGTTAAGTCAACATATTAAGATCATAGTAAGAAACATCAATATAAATAAGAAACACATAAGGTCACACGCAGTATACATAATTACAATTCGATAACCAAGAAACGTAATTAGGCAGCAAAACTGTCTCTCTTACTAGTCTACTCAAACCCAATACAACCATTCAGTGGTATATTCACACAAGAGATTAATGCAGAAAACAGGCGGGCGTTACGATTAGGGGCGGAGCGCAAAAACTGCTGAGTAATCTTTCGGAGGCAGTACACTACATTTATATACATACACATACACGTCTATTCTGTTCGGTGACTATAGTTGTCAGGCTACCGAAATTTCTCCCTCCCCTTCCTTTTCTTCTTTTTCCCAATCGCAGTATCCAAAAGTCACCTTACAATAGTGGCTTAGAAATGCAAGAGTGCATATATTATATATAGCGCTGAGTGGTGTATATACTAACCGTAGCCGGTGGCCAATATAATCTTCTTTACCTCTTCTTTTCTTTTTCCTCTTCTCATTCTTATTCTCGTCGTCAGAGATCCGCGCGTGTCAATCCGATTTCTTGCGATGCTAAAGCAACCTCCCGCCGTGAGCTCTGACATACGCATATATGTATATATACAAACTGATCTTGGAAAGTTATCGTCTCACTTCTCTCGAGAGAGAAAGAGTATACCTGATCTTTTTTTTTTATTTTACTTTTTTTTTGTTTTAATTAACTCGGGTGCGGCTGCCAATGATCGATTAATTAATTGTCACAATGGCAATTAACCTGTCTTTCGCGAATAAAAAGTAGTTGAACATTGGTGTGTGTTGTCTGCATCTTTTCGCTCTCTCTATATATGTATGTATGTGACGTTTAATTTATGTTAATAAATCTGTTTATGTAAATAGAAATTGGACAACATTGCAAGGAATTTTTAGCTTGATACGAATATTTAGAGGTTGCAAGTAGCTAAACGAAATGTTAGTGTTTTTTGTGGCGATCATTGAAAATTTGTATAAAATGCAAAATTTTAATTGGGAGTTTGTACAAGCATGTTTGTAAGGAATGAAGCATGGGAACTTTTTTTTTTCAAGTTTTAAGATTATTTTTAGTCACGAATTCTCGTAAAATTTTATAATATTATTTTACAGATACACACATATAATATTAACTTGTGAAAATATTCTCAAACACGTGCGCAGAATAATATTTGTGCGAAAAATGAAAAGACGCATCCGCACTCTTGTAAATCCTTATTTTCGCACAGGATTTAGAGACGCGACGAGTATCATAAAGTGTAAGCTAGCTCTCACAGCATGTGTTTCAACAACTGAGAGACAGAGAGAAGACAAGTTTTCACTTTGGGAAATGGAAATTTGTCAAATAAAGGATTATCCTTCATTTATGCCCATCGCCTTTTTTTTCGCAGTTTCTCAGGTAGCTCTCTGTACTCTTTCTCTTCTCTGCATCCTAAGCTGACATTATTACGCCCTAAGGGAAAACTTTGAAGCCATCATTGCCGACTTAATGACAAATATTGACAAATTATGACTGGTGACTAATGTAAATATTTTCTTAATGTCATCCTTATACACCAAGTCTCTGTAATACACTTAACGTGACAAAATTATACTTGAACTCTAGAGTAATATAAAAAAAAAAAAATAAAATAAAAATCTTAAGTAAAAACATATAAGTATTGCCAATAAAGAGTTATATTATTGCTACTAAGCTGGACGATTAAAGGTAACGTCACGACGTCGTAGCGGGCCATAGCGACCAACAACATCGCAAGCAGAAAAGGAAAAAATAAAGAAAGAAAGATTGACAGAGCGAACTATGATAAATGAAAGTGTGAGTCGAGTAAGCACCCCTGCTTAGTATATTTTCGTTTTTCCATTTCTTTTTATGTGAGCGTACGCGCATCTCTGTTTCTGCTGTAATGAAATAAGGAATCGCGAGGGGAGTCCGACGTACTGTGAGGGTACCTACGTGTGTGCAGTAATTGTGGATTAAGAGAAATAAAAATGATTTCACATGCATTTTTTATTAAGTTTTTAATTCATGCGTTTATATAATAAGTCATATTAAATGATCATGTTTGATATTTGAATAAAAATCGAAAGGAAGAGCTTTTTCTTTTCACAATTACATTAACTCATGATCTTTATATTTATTTTTATTATATTTTTCATTTTGGGTTAGCACGATTAAAATAAGAACAATTAATTATGATTAATATAAATACGTGCATAGTCACATACATGTTTTTTTTTTTTAAATTTTTTTAATTTTGCGATAAAGGAATTTTCGCTGTTATTGTTGCCGCGCGTTTTTCTAATCATCTACGAAATATACTTATAGTACATGTATCATTATTTTCTTTATTTGTAGCTGATTTCAGGGTAAAATTTTTTCGTCTAGTACAAAAAAACGTAAGAAACAAATCGAAATGTAAAAAGCTGGAAAGACTTATGCAATCGATGCTAGGTTCATATATTTAGCGAAGATGTAAGTACATGTATGGTACATTATTTTATAAATTATGCTATAAATTCTCAGCAAATCAAACCTTCTTTTGTTTCTGGGTAAATTTTAAATAAAATTATTTTAACGAGTTTTAAACTTTGTTATTTTGAAAAAAGAAATTTTTTTTAACAAGATAGAAAACTTATACGTTGGCCAACAATACTATACATTATGTGCTTGCACAATCAGAATCGTGACAGTACGACCACGATAATTACTCCATAAAAATTTCTAAGCTGCACTAAGCTTTTGTTTCACGAATTCAGTATTGCCACGTACACCTGCCAGTGTACAGAAAAATAAGCATACGTAGACTATATTTTCGAATCTACTATTTTTTAGCAGACCTTAGTTGGTATCTTAATAAGATAAATCTTTCAAATTCACTACTAAACATATTTGTAACTTGAACTATGATTTCGTTCTGTGTCTCGGAAATAAACACGATAGGTATGTTAATATTTCAATTATTTAAGTTTGAATGTTTTTTTAAATTTCAAGTAAAAATATCGAATAGCTCTATTCTAAATAAAATTTAGATATTTATAAACCTACTTATACGGGAAAAACTAAAGAAGCTTGAGTTCCTATAAATATATTATGACAGTTTGAATGCCCCAGCTGTGCCACTTTCTTCTACCCCGATTTGTAACTTTCCGCTCGCCAAAACATAATGCAATGTTTAGTTACTACCTCTGGGAAGATATTCTTCCTATATCCAATATATCAATACACAAGTAAAAAATTTTAAAAAGTTTATTTGTTGATCTCTTGGTATATAGAAAGAATATCCTCCCACAGCTCAAGAGCTTTATGATGTTATGCTGTTTAGATAAAAAATTTTTTGCAATTTATGATATTTTTTGACTGTCTCAGTCTTTTCCGTGTACATACTTGTCTAACTTACTTAATCAATTCATTAAAATAATGCGTAATCTATTATCTTTATAAAAAATAAAATTTTATCGTTTCAAATAATCAAATTATAAAATTGTACATTAACGATTAATTTACTCTTTTTTCCTTTTAGATAATTATCCTCTACCTACAGAGCAGGATGTACCCGATAGTTTTGGTGCATTATCTGCAGAAAATGATATCCCGCTTCTTGCTAATGTTGAAGATGAGCTAATGCAAATCTTATTACAACGACAGAATCAAGTTCGAGAATTATCAGAACAGGTAACAAATTCTTATAATGAACTGAGTTGCTCAACAAGATTTACTGTAGAAGATATGCTTATAACAAGTTTATTTATCACCGAACTATCTTCAATTAACCGCAATATTCAAGCCCAATTACAAAATAGTCCATTACCATTTGAGCAATCAATGGCTAACTTAGAAACACAAGAACGATCTTATCAAAGATAAGATAATTATGTCCGAAGTATGCTAAATCAAAATGCTCAAGTGGAAGCTTCGGAAAATCCTATAGTCATTCAAATAGTAGAAAACGGTATTCCGCGATATTTGACGTTTCGTTATGATAGAGAAATAATTGAAGAAGGACGAATGGAATTGCAGGAGAGGATATTGAGTGTGTGTGGGTGTGTGTGTTTGTGAAAAAAGTGAAAATTAAAAAAAAGGAGAAGATATATGGTTTGGTTTTGTTGTAGCATTTAGTTTTGTGTTGTTCGTGTGTTTGTAGTAAAAAATAGCAGTGATAAATTTTTAAAATTTTTTAAATTTATAATCGTAATTGTTTTTTTAAAAAAGCATTAAATTTATTGTCTATTAATTATTCTTTTTCTATTGCATTTAAAAAATATCATTATACCAGCGTGCGTGTGAAATTCTAGTATATAAAAATCCGCAGTCTACTTATGATCGTTTTGATTATCTTTACATTTTAGGTTATCGCATTTAAAATAAGAACACTCATTTATGACTACGATATTTATGACTATTATAAACAAGTGCAGAGCCGCATAGAAGTTTTTTTTCAATTTTTTTAATTTTGCGATAAAGAATTTATTGTTCTCGTGTTTTGGCTTAGGAATAACATAAATATCAAATATGACCCATGTGCTAGAAATTAGAGCGTCCAAAAATAATTTGGTAGGATCTGGGTTAATAACAAATCTATACCTTTTAGCTCTAAAACTACATCGCATTAGTATATTCAAAAGTTTTTTTTCGATCTGAAAATATTTCGTTTTTTTATTTTCCCGTAAAATTACACAAACATTCCCGTCCATTATATTCCCATTCTTCACGCCACTACCTTTTACTAAACTCAATTTGTCATTTATTGCAAGCATTCTTTAACCCCCCCTCCCCTTAAAAAAACTTACCACGTCGTACTTGTCTATACCATCCTCCTTCACCCAAAAAACAAACAAAAAAGAAAAAAAAAAGAAAAAAAGAGTCCACGGCATGCCGAATTTCTTCCGGCGCGTCAAGGTGCGTCTCTCTGTCTCTTCCGGAGACAAGGGGGAGTCCTTTCTCTCTCTACCTTTCAGTCCAGACGTCAGTATATGTATATATATATATATATACGAGCATCAGTCGAAAGTGTTCCCGAAATGCCGAGCATTTCACAGGGAGAGTTTCAAGTTAATGAGAGTTTCGCGTGCGCGGGAAACTAAGCCGAAAGAGAGAGAGAGAGAGAGAACACCTCTCTTTCTCTTCAATATGTGGGTATACATGTAGGTATATACATGGCAGGAAAGACGCGCGAGCGCGTGAGCCTAGAGCAATACCATCACCCCTTTACCCTGTCAAAGACATGTATACGAGAAAAGGGTATTTTAAGCGGCCACACCTCTATTTCGCACGCACAATATATAAACGCCACTCGCTTGAAGCTGTATCGCTTATATGTGAATTTGCAAAAAATCATTTTTTTCTTTTACATTTTTTTTTTGCGTGACAAAATTTTTAATAAGCATTTATTGTATTTTAAATATAATTAATTTAAATTTACTCGCAGCTTTAATAAACATCATTCCTTTCTGTAATGAACAGCTGCAGAATTGGAAAAAATAAAACAATTTTACTTAGACTATTTATAAAATAAAATTAAGTAAACGTAATACGACAGCATTTATAAAAAATGAGCATGAAAAAATAAGAGAGAAAGAAAGAGTTGGACGCTAGTTTTGCACACCAGGATACAGCGTTTCACTGTTCACCGCGAGAGAAAGATATAAGTCTGGCGCCGATCGCTTAAACTTGCATTACCAAACACGCCGTCAAACTATTGGCATACATGCACAAACTCTGTAACACAGTCAGAGCCTTTTGCTCTGTCAGACAAATGACACGAACAGGACGAGTCTGACATGAATGAGGGACACATGGGAAAGAGGAGAGATGGAAGGTATAAGGGATATCTTTGAGTCCCAACGATGAAACAAACTCGCTGCACGTTGGTCTCTCTCTCTCTCTCTAGAATATATAACCGTGTGTGCACATTGGTCCTAATGACACGTCGTGAACGGGCACACAAGTTACGATATATATCCTGATGATGCCCATGTTTATCGATTAATAAAACTGACTCGTTTGGCGATCCAGATGATTTCTCATTGAGGGACTAGTATGTTATAGGCTGGAGTTGCATGGATGTTTTCTCGTGTAGAGAGTTTTGTAGCGGTTTGAATTTTTGCGTGGGATGGTTGGTTCCTTTTTTTTGTAGGGGTTTGAATTTTTGCGTGGGATGGTTGGTTTCTTTTTTTTGGGTTTGTGTAGACTTTTTTATGAGCCTTTATTTAGTTTTTTTGAATATTTAAGAATTTAAATGTACTTGGAGTGTAAGTAGGCTTGTATGTAGTGATTTTATTTTATTTTTATTGGTTACTACAAATACAAGATATTTCAACTATGCGAGTAAAATTTTTCTTTTTTATATAACGTGATATATTACAAGACAATACAATAACTTATTCGTAACGCGTTTATTCATAACAAGATTATATTTCTCCACTTGCTAATAAATAAATAAATAACGACAGCTGATTGATATACGTACATAAAAAAAGTTAATGAGCATTAGTCTTTTCCTTTTTTTTTTCCTTAGGTTGTGATTATTAAACCAGTTAAAGAGCACATCAAGTAGGCAAACATTGTTTGCTTTGCGAGTAAAAGCGCACTTTTTCTCAACCATACAAGTCTTGATAATCGTATCGAGAACGTATACCTCGTGCTAAGTAAATAAATCTATATATAATGACCTCCATTGCATCAAGTTCCATTGTTTAACTTCAAGCGGAAGCTGAATGATAGGGATGCAATCGCGGTTATTGACTGTGTTTTGTGTATATACAAGGGTGAATTCTCGATTATTATTTATACATAATGCGTACAACATGTCAGATTAATTTTATGACGTGATATGGTGAATAAAATTTTTTCTACTGTCTAATGTATCCATTACATTATTAAAATAAATATATGAAATGATTTATAGGCATAATTTTTATCTATTGATAAAAAGTGATTATCTATTATTTTTTTTAATATTTTCCAAAAATTGGCTTATGCCCTTTATAAACAAAAAGTCAGTAATTAAAAATAAAATTTTTTAAATTTTATTTGATAAGATAACATATTCTAATTTTTAATTTTAATTAATTAACAAAGGTTCAGATAAATAATGTTTACAGATGAAAACAACATAAATTATTTTCAAAATTGATAAAAACATAAAAAAAAGACTTACATGAAATTAAATATTCAAAAACTTGTCATTCCTGAAAATCTGCAAAAGTAGAAAAGATAAGAAAATCTTGCATAAAAAGTTAAGTGAAAAACTATTCTGCGTCTTAAACCACAATAAAAATTACATATATTGATTATATGTAACTTTTATTGGTTACAAAATTATCGAATATTTGATCAAGTTTTTAGATATTTTATAAATTTAAAGATAGAAGATATACAATGAAATTTCGAATGGCTGTATTAGCAAAGAAAAGGTTTCGCAATCCATAGGTAATGGGTTCGATATCTGATATTAACCATTCTGACTTCTCGGAGTTTTAACCTGAAATGTACTCACTAAAGTTTTAAAAAAGGTATACATCAATATAAAGTTTATCAATGTACTTTCAATTACGCTTTTATTTTTGTAAAAAAAATATGTAATGACATTTGGTTTTGATGTGTTAAACATTAAAAAATACTAATCCTACGAAAAATAGTTGTCATTAATGACAATTAATTTTAAAAACTGTCATTACTTTACTTATCTAAATTTAAAAAAAAATTAATTTGTATGTTAGAGTGTAAAATATTAAATTTAGTAAAACACTATTTTTGGAATTTATTAATCGCAGATATAATTTCTGGTTCTTTTAAAAATTAGACAATAAGCTCATCTAATAGACCGTAGATAAAGGACAAAAAAAAAAAATAAAATTAGAGTGTAGTACAAATTTCTTAAATTTTAATGTATATGAATAATGGTCTGGAAAATGTTCTCGTGCAAAAATAAAATTCAAATTAACTTTATGCAATAAATACAAGAAATAAAACGTTACCACATAAGGATGTCAATCACAAATAAACATTTTCAAAAGATTTTCAGTTACAAAAACATAAATTAATCAGTAAAAATTTTAGCTAGTATAATACCTTAAAAAGTAGTAGCAAATAAACATATCATACACGAAGAAAAAATAAAAATTCAATTGATCTCGTCTCGAGTTAGCACACGTAATTTCATCGATCTTCCTTCTTCCGGTGACTTCAACCCTATATCCTCGCACAACCACACATACTTACACACACACACACACACACACACATTTCTGAAAGATTTTTACGCGTGCGCGATGCCACCACGAGATTCCATTCGTTTCGCGGGCCGCGAAAAAAGGGGACAGCTGTCCGGCCGACCGCCAAACTGGTCATTAATTACCAAGCGTACGTCCTTTCCTCCTTCCTTCCTGACTACCTCCTGCTTGTCTGCCTTCACTGTCGCGTCTTCTTCTATACTAACGTCGTCAACGACGAAGACGACGTTGACTCTGGCTCGCGAACAAAAATGCATCTGTCAAACTCGCCTTGGACAAACTCAATCCTGCTCGCGTTCCTTTCTACCTCGTTTTTTTTTTTTATACGTTCTTTTCGTCTGGCTACAGCTCGCCTTTTTATCAATTAGTCCCTTGACAGTTCGTTAAGGTAATTAGATTTAGGACTAACGTTTTTTTGTTTTTATTAAGATTCGTCGTGTGTGGGTGTTTAATAAAATCGTTGTAGGAGTTAAATATATCTGTATATAGATTGGAATGCAAATCTGAGATATTTCGTTCATTGATGCAAGCAAAAAGTTCATTTGAATATATAAAATTTGCACAGAGAGTTTATAATGTGACGTGTTGCAGCAGATTGATCTTAATAGATTCATCATGCTTGTTAATTAAGCCGTGATATAAGTAATAAGATTCAAGAAATTATACAGATTTTATAATTAACATAAATACCAAAAAATATTTTTTTTTCTTTAAAAATAAAAAAATTAAATAAAGAAACTATATAATTGCCTTACACTTGTTTAACGTAAGTATATACATACCTTACAGCTGTATCATCATTACTATAATAACGTCTCTGAATGTGGCAAGCCACGCAGTGAGAAATTTATTTTTAGACACATACACACACAAACTGGCCAAGCGTCCGGAAACTTTTGGCTCATCTACATACATACACATGTACAGATATAAACGTTAACGTTCGCATTTCGCTACATTAAATCCCTAACGATATCCTTCAAGTAGGTTTAATGAAATTAACTTCGCATATACGGATAAGTAGTAGGAGTTTAATAAAAAAAAAAAAAGAGAAAAGAAAAGGTAGCAAAATGCAAAAGAGAAATTACAGTGATCAGATCCGGATATACATTAGAGGCTAAAAAAGCGCAAAACATATATATGTAGATATAAGACGAAAGAGTTGAGCATCTTTAGGTATATGTGTATGCAAAAGAACGGATGGCGCAGACAGACGTATACGTGTGATGGCTCATATCGAGGCTAACTGCGGCAATAACGTCACGCCTCAGGCTCAAACTGTCTGGAATATTGCCTCGGTGTAAGAGGGAGAGGAACTATATGGGGCTATCGAACTAATTGGCGCTACAATACTTTATTAGCTTACCCAAAGCTCGTTTCTCTTTTGTTGAATATCGCTTTGTCGGAATTTAAGGGTAAAAAAACAAGGCAATATGTCTACTGTATATAAAGGTCCGATAATAGAATTAACTCTCGGACTGTTCACGCCCCTATTTTTCGCGCGAGCACTTGTGCGAGACATCCGTGCATTTTAACGCTTTTCTTCTTGCTCGTTACTTTAGTAGTAATATGTTACATTTGAATACGTACCGCATCTCTTATAGTATCTCAACGTGATTTTTAAATTTGATTGCACTTGGCGCTTACCATACTTTATGTCTTCCGTACCTTTCGTTGCTACTTAGTCGCGATAATTGATTACGCGGCCTTTTTAAAACAATTACTTAATTAAGGGCTGTCTTCTCTCTTTCTATTTCAAGCTAGTATATTATACTTATAAGAGATGCGCTTATATGAGCGGAAGGGCGCGTTAATTTTAATGCCAACGGATATATTTAAAAACATGCGCGCGTCTCTCAGTGAGACTATAGAGCTTATTATTATATACATCGTTAATTAGAAATACTTCAGCGGGAAACACTTTGTGCTTTTTCATTTTCTTTTTTTAACGTTGTAAATTAATTTACTAGTTCGTTATCAACCGATTTCAATTTTGTTATAAAAAGAAAAAAAAATTGGTGTTTCATAAAACTTAATGAAAAAAAGGGTACATATATATTCTTAGCAACACCTGATACATCCGTTGTAGTATACTACTTATCCTTCTTAGAGTACACATCTATCCTAAAATGTCGCAGTGGTAAATACAGTTTTAAGTTTACCCATCCTCAACGAGCATTTAATTTAACAAAGTAGCAATTGTTACTTCAAAGAGTCGACACTCCCCAAAAGCCATTATCATCTATGGACCTTGTGTTATTTGCAAGCTCAAGATTCACAGTGAGGAGTCTGTATAATAGCAAAGCCATCGTGTAATGATGACACAGTTAGCTACTAAGAAGAAGAAGAAGGGGAATATCGTATATATAGTGAGGGTGAGGTTTATAAGAAACGCAACAGTGTATAGGGACAACGACATTACACACACGTGCCGTTGCGATAAATCGTTTATGCCCTCGACACATTGGTGCTATGCTACTGCACTAAAAGAAAAAGAGAGAGAGAGAAGAGAGTTTGTCTTGGACGTTGGCCCTAACCGATACTTACTACGTACTTTAAGAGATGAACATACAATGAACGACTAGACTTTACACTAATACTATCCTTCACTACACTAAAGTGTCTCTCTTAAAATTTTTTGGTACCGTATTAAAACCGGTCGTTCTTCGAGTGTATTCTCTTTCTCTCAACTCACCGCGAGAAAAACATCGCTAAGATTATATGGGGCGTATCGTCGTCTTCTTAGCGTATAGCATCACACACAAAGCTGCACGGGCTGTTTGAATCAGGCCCCCGCGCATAAGTCATTATTTGTTGCTTCCGTTCGCGGAACTATTTTCAACATATAGAATAAGAGTTTTGCTTTTATTTACATCCAAGGGATTTTAGCAAGCTTCTTTCTTACCATGAATTGGTAGAGTAAATTTTTTCTTTTTTTTTTAATAGAGCTTTTTAGCTGACGCTTTTTCACTTTGCGATTTACGTGGCATTACGGAGTTAGCTTCAAAAGACACCGAATTTTCAATGGGGCCACATTGACTGTAACAGGCTTATAACTGTGAACTCAAATATCTTTCTTGAATATAGGGGAGAGCGGGGTATAACTACACTATTTTTTTCAGCAATTTTTTCCCTCATTAAATTAATGAAATAAGTTCTGAAAATAATGTAGACTCTTGACTACAGATGTCAAGAAGCCCCTAAAATTTTTTTAAGTAAAAATATTCAAATTTGCGATTTCTGTAGCACAATTACTAAAGACACTTTTTTTCACGATTCGAAAATATCTTGGGGCTAAACTGCACGATCGCCGAGGCTCAACTACACAAAGTACGATAAAAGTTACAAATTTTGGTTTTTTGACTTGAAAAAAATTTAGTGGCTTCTTAATAGCTCTAAGTTGATATTCTACTATCAGAAAAAAAAATTCATTTATTAGAGAGCAGATAAAAAAGAATTAATTAAAAATTACCCCGTTTTTCGCCTATCAATTAATTGAACGATTATTGCATTATTTTTTCTTTATTTTGTTATCTCTGTACACTTTTAACTGTGAGTCAAATAGTTATATGTGCAGTATCTACTTCATCTATAATACCACTTTTTCGACTCAAAATGCTTATTTTGACCCAAACTTTACTTGAACGTAGTGTAAAGGCAACGTGTAGTTTAGCCCCAAAAATCGTGTAGTTTAGCCCCGTAATTATAAAAAAATTCAAAGTTACGTAAAAGTACAACAAAAATAAATATATCGGTCTGATAAAAGAGGGTAACATAAGTAACGCCGATACTAAAAAACTGGCCAATTTTCAGATTGCGGGATGTTTTTTTAAAAAAAGTTATCGCTGTTTTTACAAAATCCAAAAGTTACGGAAGAAGGTCGAAAAAAGGTTATTTTGTTTTTAAAATTTTTTTGTTTTGCAGTGGAATCAGTTGATTACTGGTGCAAAAACTCGAGGGTGGTAGTACAATTATGCCTACTATGTTTAAGAAACACATTAACATTGAAAGAATCGCGTCGTGTAGTTTAGCCCCCGTGTAGTTAGACCCCGCTCTCCCCTACATGTATACAGACACTCTACAGCTTGCGGTTTTACATGAACTGTTGTAGAGTTATTAATACGCGATAACGTACGCGTTCACAAATTTTCTTGATATTTTTGAAAGACTTAAAGGACAAAAGCTGGTATAAGAGCAAAATTTTATAAGAGTGGTACATGTAATGACTAGCTTTTGATTTGTATGTATTGCATATCTTAAAATAAAGCAGGAGTAGTACTTGTAATTGTTAAAAATATAACAAGCTTTAAGGTGGCTAAAGCTCGCTAATGCTGTAGAACAATAAGTTTTCACCATGTTAAGAACGTAATTGTAGCAGATTTATTACATTTTTATCTGCTCGTGAGATAATGAGAGAGAGAGAGAGAGAGAGAGAGAGAGAGAGAG